>JAINUG010000003.1:10882253-11004753 GCA_029706075.1 Aldrovandia affinis
GCCTCATGTTTATTCATGAATTTCAAAGCAGCGCGGCTCAGCCGGTCTCCCCCGATTTCCTTTTAAGGAACAAAACTCGGCGAGATTGAGCCGCCGGTTTAAAGGTGCAGAGACGCCTCTCTCCTCCTGCCGCAGTCGTGTTCCCCCCCCCCCAATTCTTTCTTTCTGCACTCTGCCTTTGATTGCTCTTCCACTGCCATTTCTGACAGCGGTAATTTCTTTGACCTCTAAAAGTCACGCGCGTTCATTTCCTCAAAAGATTTCCTGGCGTCTCCCAACTTTTTGCAATTGTTCTTCTAATGTATTCAGATTAAGGCATTTGTCGGAGCGATTTCTCTGTATTGCGAGGGCGGGGGCGGGGGGTCTGGGTCTTGTGTCCCGGGTTGTGAGGTGTCTGTCAGCGTGCCCTGAGCCATGTTGTGAACTACGCCTTCATGAATTTCCTCTGAAAACACCACCCCCCGTGTCAGGGTGTCCTGTCAAAGTTGCCTAAAGAACAGGAGGCGCCACATTGGTCTTAAAATTAAGTGCTATATTAAAGGGTCCCAGGAGAGCAGAATAATAATAAAACAAAATCTCCAAATTCGGTTGTGAAATTGAAGCACCGAGAGGGAGAGGGGTGTAACACATGCGCCAACACAGGTCCTTTCACCCCCCGTTACTCAACAGCGCCCCCGTTACTCCCCCAGCGATAGCTCACCTGTATCGTGTTTCGCCCCCCCACTCCACCCTCTCCAAACCCCTCCCAGCTCACATTGATGGACAACCATGATGTTGAGACTCTGGCTTAGCACAGGAGTAATTGGTAAAGGCACTAACACTCCGCTGTTTACTGCTTACTGTTGGCAAACCGAAATAAGCAATAATAGTCATCGTAATTCAAAATAGCCACTCTCTATTTGTCTTGTAAATGAGTTTTTAATGATAATCAGGTCACATTCATCCATCATAGGAGCGCAAGCCTACCTTTGTCTTTGATAGAAACTCCTCCTGCAGCCAAATGGTGTCTATTTATTACCCCCAACAACGGCCTGCCCCACACTGCTGCATGCATTATTATGCGTCTTAGAACCAGTTGCGCAGAACACCTGCTTATACATGCTGTATGTGTATGTATGATTATATATGCAAAATTGAAGTGTGTGTGCGTGTGCATGCGTGTGTGTGTGTGTGTGTGTGTGTGTGTGTGTGTGTGTGTATATATATATATGCTATTTAGCAGACGCTTTTATCCAAAGCGACTTACAGTAATGAATGCATACATTTTTCAGTATATGTGTGGGTGTGTGTGTGTGCGTATGTGTGTGGGCGCGTGTGTGTCTGTGTGTGTGCACGTGTATGTGTGCATGCACGTGTATGCGTGAGTGTGTGCATGTCTGTCTGTGTGTGTTATGTTTGCTGACAGCCTTGAAAGTATGGCGCCCCCTGTCCTACGGTGCAAATACAACATGTTTATTCAGGCTTGAATGAAGGGCTGATTGAATGAATGAACGAAACGGCTAAATGGCCCTATTGTGGTGCCCCAGGCCCCGCGAGCAGCACAGAGAACGCGCCGACACAAAAGGGAAGCGACAGCACTACTCGGTGAGAATGACAATCTCTTGCCATTTGTTTTGTGGCGCGACGCTCGCAGCACGTCTCACGCCCCATTAAAAGCACCCCCCCCCCCTCCCGAAGCACGAGGATTTTGGGCACCATTAATATTTCCCATTGCTTTCGGAGGGAAAATGAAGCACATCGGGCGTGAGAGGAGAAGCGCAATCCCTCTGTACTTAACATAAGTTAAGTCTGGCACATAACTCACCGTGGATGCAAGTTAACACAAAGGCAAGTTTTGCGCTTAAGATAAACAGCGCCGTGCCAATCAGCCCCAGCGGGAATGCGGACACGCAGCACGCAGCCGCCAGCGTTTTAAAGAGATATTATAAATGATGCAAATTAGCCGCCGGGGCGAGAGGCCGGCGCCGCCGTGTGATTGTTGTGCTGTCAACGTCAATTTGCATGAAAAAGGGGAGCCCTAATTGCTGCACTTAGCTGCCCCGGCCCGACGACTCCGAGCGGGATTAACGGGGAGAACACAGACGCTCCGCCGCTCGCAGACCCGGGACCATTCCTCACGGCTACTCGGACGTGCCGCTGGGGCGCCGCACCCCTTTTTTTTGTTTTGTTTTCATGAACGCCGTCCGCCTCCTTTAGCCCCCCGCGGACCCCGTCGGATACAACACGCCACCCCGCCCCTCTCCTCCACAGCCGCTGCGTAAAAGTTGAACACCCTCTCTTTGGCCTCGCTTCTCCGTGACACCCAGACGGGGTGTGGGCTGACCCCTTGCATGCAGCTGCAGGCAGTCCTTCCTGTTTTTATTCCCTCCTTTCTTTAATAATAAATGATGGATGTTTCAAATTAGAAAACGGTGTTGAGAAAATCCAATTTGGTCGCGAGCTTTGGAGGCAGAGTCAAATAAATATAAAGTGGAAAGAGAGGAGCCGTGCATTACGGCCTCCTGCTTTAATGCGTGCGCGGGGGCTCCGGCGTGTGATTTAATGCGTGCCGTGAAACGGCCGCCATTATGTACTATTAACAAATCAACCCGCTTTCACCCCAAAGTGAATCTTTCGCACTTTAGCGAGCAGTAGGTGGCCTGTCCTCCGTGGCGATTGATTTATAGGCCCCACTTATAATCACATCAGGGTGAAATGAGATGGAATTCAGATAAGGGGGGGCATGTTTGAGATTCAGATGCAGTGGGTGGGTGTGTGTTGCGTGGGGGGGGGTTAATTTCAATATATTTTTATATATGAATATTTTACTGCTGCTTACCCTTATTTATGTATCTTTTTAGCCTCCATTTTCTACCTGGGATCTTTTATCTTTTATCTTTCATTTTTCTTATTTTCCCTGTCTTCCAAAGTTAAATGAAGTGGATCGCTTCCTCTCCATCCCTCTCTTCTCCTCCCCTTCCATCTCCCTCCCCCCCGCCGTGTCTGCCCCTCCGCGTCCTTTTTCCCCCCTCACTCAGTTCTCTAAGCCTCTGTCCTCATCCTCCTGGTCCCACATCAGAACTCTCCACATTCCCCCAATCCTCCTGTCTTGTATAGTTACTGGAGCCGCCCGCCCTGAGCTCCAGTCATTGAGAGCTGCAGCCAGAAGGAAACCTGTTTTTTCACTTCCCTCACAGACCGCGTTCCCACAGTCACATCCCTGTGAAAAAAGTTAATGAAAGGGAAAATAGCCGTTCCTTTTTAATGAACTGTTTCCCCCGAGCTGGGGCACACCGAGCAAATCCATAAAATGAAAGGAATTAAAATGAGAAAAAGGCAGTATCAGCTGCGGAAAGCGCACGTTTCCTGTCTTTGTTAATGTTCGAACGTCCGACGTGCATGTGGAACACATTCCGCCTTTTAACCCAACATTAATGGGGGGGTTGTATTTTCTCCCAGCATGCATTGCAATGTCTCTGATGTCATTTGAAACTTTTATGTACATTTTAAGACATTCAATGTTTTTTTCCCCCTTCTTTTCAGGACCTTCAGACGAGGCTGGATATGAAAGAGGGCCAGATGCTGAAATTCCATCCCAGCAGTATTGCCTATTCCCCCAGCAAGGTCAGTACGACTTACGAGAAACACAACAATGTATACACAATGGTGAAAGGCCACCGGTTTGTGCTCTGGACATGCACTGCTGTTCCAGTACACACTCATGAGCTTTTACTGTGCTGTGTGTCATTAGGAGCATCTACTGCATTACTAAATGAAAACACATTGGGCCTAGTTGTACAGATAACTGCCAAAAGAAGGCAACAACAATCCGGCCCAGGGTTTGTTTGAAAAGGGGAGGGCCGGGCTTATCCGTCGGTACTGGCCGTGGCCCCCACGATGGACACTCACGGTACTGCACCTGTTTAAAGAATCCCTCACTTATTCAAGTGTTGCCTTTGTTTTGCAATTGGCTGTAGGTTATAGGCACAGGTAAAATCCCATAGTCTCAGAGAGAGCTGTGCGCTTGACATGGTGTTAAATTACATCCCCCGTTTGCTTAGCAGATGCACTTTTCTAGGGCATCTGAGCTTTTCTGTATGTCATCCAGGTTCATGCAGGTGGATGATTGCCGAGGCAACTCAGGTTAAGCACCTTGCCCGATGGTGCGATCGCAGTGTCCACAACTGGGAATTGAACCCGCAGCCTTCCACAGTCACAAGCCCCATTTCCCGGCTGAGTAGGAGTGTTGTTTTGTGTCCTGCCCACAAGCTGTACAAGGCTCTGCTGCACGTGATCATGGCAGCGAGATTGCGATCCTTTGTGTTTTTCTTCCCTCTTTTGTGTTTGGCATTGCGTTGTGGAACTTTTATCTTTTTTTATCATGGAATATTTAAGAGAATTTTGCTTGGATGACGGACAGTTCTTGGGAACAGGCCACATCTGCGTTGTTTCCTTTCCCTCACGGCCTCGTGTTAGCGATTTGGAGGGTACACCAGCGGGGCCCTGTGTGTATGGGGCTTAAACAGCTGCCGATGCAGTCCATCGGGTTTCGGGAATCTGTGTTTAAATTTGCCGTTCCAGACGATCACAGCCCCCAACATGAGCCCAGGAACATGGTTTAAAGAAAAAAAAAAAAAAAAAACGTGGAATATGTCTTTTCTGATGGAATTAAACCCGTCTCTGCCTTTCGCCGGTAAAGTGCAGACGCGGCACATTTTCCGCTGCTGGCCAAGGTCATATTCCTCGGTGCCCCGCGTCATTTCTCAGAATCTCCCTTCCTTTTCTTCTTTTTCTTCCTTTTTTTCCTTTTACTGTCAAATTGGCAGGCCTGATGTAGTTTGGGGCTTGGGATTTTTGAATGGGGATTGTTGTTTTAGGAGCGCGCACGTTTGGTGCCGCAGTAGTCACCGCCACCTTCGGAACGACTGATTCAGAAGGAGGTTTATTATTAATATTATTAATGAATGTTCTGGTGAAGACCGCAGGTCCGTTACTCCGCCGCATTGTGGCGCTGGGAGAGGCGACACTGCGGGAGGATCCTGGCAGGAGGTTCCCCTGAACAGATAAACATGCACGACACATACAGCGGCACAGAGGGAAAAAAGACCTGCCAAAGACCGCAACATGGCACTGCACGGATTCCTTGATGAGCGGACGACAGACACGCGCTCTCCTTGCGAAGCGCGGGCTCATGAGATATGAGATGAGATGGAGACCAGGTGCTTGCCTTGGTGGGAGGAAGAGGAGCTGTCGGAGGAGCAGGAGGAAGACGATGAGTTGGCGCTGTCCCTATTTTACTTTTGGTTCCCTTCGTTATAAAAGCTTCCTCCAGTTACAAACAGCTCTGCTTCAACATCCCAGTTCTGAACGTCTCGTCCCAGAGTTTAAAGGCTTATTTTCATATTACACAGATGATTGACAGTTGACCTTCACACAAGTTTATAAAAAGCCTTTGAGAGTCTGCAGGTGACCGCGATTGCCTGGGGACAGTGTATTAATACTAATCTGATAGAATTACCAGGAACCAATTAATCTGCAGGCCCAGCCCCGGCTGTGGTTCTTAAAGGGACAGCGCTTCAGGGCTGTGGTTCTTAAAGGGACGGGGTTTCAGGGCTGTGGTTCTTAGGGCTGTGGTTCTTAAAGGGACGGCGTTTCAGGGCTGTGGTTCTTAAAGGGACGGTGCTTCAAGGCTGTGGTTCCCACGCTGACGCACACCAAAGGCTACGGAGAGCGCTAACAGTTTCAAAAATGCTTTGGGTTTGATTACGAAACCCCTGGCCTGGCCTCCCTTTCGCAAGGTTCTGATTAGCAGCAGGAATCCATATATTACAAACGGTGGTTTGAGGTCTTCCGGTTTCAGATGAGTTGCCGTGGGTGGTGGTTGCTATGTGTTTGTGCACAAGACTGTCAGGCTGTGGTGCTACAGTGTAGGAACTGTACAGCAAAGCTCCCTTCACTGTGGAACAGCTGGCCTATCAGAGGCCTCCGCAATGGGCGCACTGACTATCATGATTTCAGCTGGCGGGCTCCGGGATACACGGTGTGAAGCGATCATTAAGGCTGTGCTAATTATAGGGTGTGCTTCTACCGGTAAAAGGTAGGAGTGCTCTGTAGACACAGACAGATATGTAGCAGTGCAGAGGTATATTGATTTACTGATGATAAACATCTGCTTTGCACTGAAATACCTTTTGCAATTTGCGAGTACCATCTTGTTACGCAGGCGTCTTTGAGTTAAAACTGTTTGTAGCATTGCAGTCTGTTTGGTGAACAGCATTGGCTGTCATAGATTAATGGAAGTGCTGCTCCGTCTAAGGCTCATTTTTGTCTTTGTCATTAGTGCAAAAGCTGTGTAGTGGCCACCTCAGTGGTAGTATTTGGTTGTACATTCCAAGCATACCTACAGCCTCTGAAAATGAATGGGACTCCATGTCTAGGCTCCATAGCTAGCTAGTGTTGTTCTTTTCTTTTTCTTCTTCTAACATAAACTAGGTGGCGGACAGGAAAAAATAGCGCCGGAGGTCGGTGTGGCTAATGGTTGCATTGCAATTTGTATGTGTTCCAGTGTGTTTGTTTGTTTAAGAATTCGTCCCGGCACTGAGTGATGATGTCAAATCTATTAGTATACCTTTAATGTGTCTTTCAGACACATTATTTAAAAGCAGAGTAGATGTTTTCTGGGGAACTGTTAATCACAAGGAAGCAGAATAACCTTCTGTGTATTTTTAAAACTTTTTAAGCAAGTGTTTAATGTTCAGTAATCCAGTGTGCGTAATACTGTATGAAACATTTGCAAATTTAAAAACCTGAGCGTACAGGGTGAATCTAGGATCATCACCACACACTAGGAATGAAAGCATTACCACAGTGGTGTCCAATCTTATCTGAGAAGGGCCGGTGTGGGTGCAGGCTTTTGCTGTAGCCCAGCACTAAAACACCTGATTCAACTAATTCACCAATCATGGTCTACAATCAAGACCTTAATTAGTTGAATCAGGTGTTTAGTGCTGGGCTAGAACAAAAGCCTGCACCCACACCGGCCCTTCTCGGATAAGATTGGACACCACTGCATTACAGCATTGGGAAGAGCTCTGAAACATTAAAGGCAGGATCATGAGGCCACATAAAGCAATATTGCTTGTGAAATGTGTAGGCATATGAAGGCACAAATGCTCACAGGGTTGTGTTTTCAATACACAAATGTGAAGGGCTCTTAATGGAAAGTGTTCTTTGTGGTGAATTGTTCGATTGGCCAATGCAGGTCATGCACCAGACATATAGCACATTTTACATTTACATTTTAGGCATTTAGCAGATGCTCTTATCCAGAGCGACTTACAGTTTACATTTCTTTACATTCAATCCATTTATACAGCTGGATATTTTACTGAAGCAATTCAGGTGAAGTACCTTGCTCAAGGGTACAACAGCAGTGCCCAGCTCCCTAACCATTACACTACACTGCCAGCCCTCCACCCTTTGGAACAAAACAGCTTATATGATACAATGAGTATGCATGTTGTATATAGGCAGACATGTCTGGTACTTGTTTTTTTTTACAAACAAGAGGTCATTAATAAAGTGATATTGCACTAGTTTTGTGCTTTGTCCTTTATATACATGTGGAGTGTGAGGCCTGGAGCTGTCTTAAAAAAACAGGGACCTGTTGGCTGAGATGAAGGACCCTCTACCTTTTTGAGAAATGGTCGTGTATCATCGTGATGTAATCAAGAATTTTTGTTGTTTACAAAACTATTATTTTCCACTGAGGTTCAGCGGTGTGCTCATCCAGCTGCTTGTTGCTCTTACTAGTCAAAAAAGAGCAAGGGGGTTATGCAGGATTTTGCGGTCAACTCCTGGGAATGACTCGGCAGAAACCCAAGCCGTTCCACCATAGCCTGTCGGCAGTATCGTGAGGTAGACTGGGGGTGGAGTAGCACTAGACTCCATTACTGTTCAAATGTAAAAAAAATAAATTAGCTGGTTAACAAATAATGTAGCCTTAGGTTTGATGTTCTTAGAAGTTTTGACCAGAACTGTCTTCAGAAAAGTCCAGTGGTTTTAAGGCTTGTTGCCCCACAGCGCAAAAAAAATCCTCTTAGCTCCCAACATTTACAACGAAACCCCCAAAACCCTTATTATTAGTATTATCTTAGTATAATCGAGAGAATCCAGGCACCCAAGAAGGACCATCTGTGAGGTGAAGCTCTTAATCCATAGCTGCTCCTGAGCTAGACGGGCGTGTCTCCACGCCTCGCAACTCTCAGGGTACAGGCCTCTCCAGCCCCAGTGCACTTCAACATAACATTTGCACTTCAACGTGCAACTTTCCAGGTTGCCTTGTTTGGCCATGCTGTAAATAAGCACCAATCGATGCACTGGGTTGAGCCAGCTGGCGGTTTTCAATGGGTTTTTCAAAAATTATTTTGATTTTGTTAAAGATGGCGCAATAATTATTTCCCCTTGCAAAACACACACACACACACACACACACACACACACACGTGCTTGTGTCAGTCAGGTGATCATTGGCTCTTGTTTTAAGGCATCCTGGTGTGTGGGATTCTACGCCTCAGTGAACCACTTTGCCCTTTGGACCTTTTTTTTTCACGTTGCTTTGCGCTTTGGTTCGGTGGGCCGACCTCTGTTATTGGGAGAGGCGCTGACCGTGGGCGTGCAGGCCCTGTCTACTCCACCCTGGACACGTTTCCATTCTTCTTTTCAAAATGTACCACCGGTGGAATATCCCACAGCAATATGCAGCATTTAAAAAGAGAAAGAGGGCGAGAGAGAAAAATAAAAGGAGTGCATCTGAGAGGCGGAAACGAGCGGCGTGGCTGGGCGGCGAGAGAGGACGCCCGCGGACTGCGACGGCAGCCTGGCACTGCACCGCCCCGGCGCGGAGCGATACGAGCCGCATAATAGCTGCAGCCCCTTATGCATATTAATACGGATATTCTGCATAGTGTGTACTCTGTGTGACACGCGCAGCGGAATATGGAAAAGCCCAAGCCGCTCCGCATTTGAATAAAATAATTTATGTCAACATTCCTACATGTACCAGGCTCTCCAGTTAAACACCCCCCCGCCCGTCTGCACCACCATTCCATAAAACATGCGACGGAGGTATGCAATACCAAACGACATTACCTCCTCGTTACCCCCCCCACCCAAACCCCCCCCCTCCTCCTCCTGGTGGAAGCTTTTGGAAGAACTACAGCGACATCTGCATGATTCCAGGCTCCAAAGCGCCAGGGCTGATCGCCACGTCCGCGTCGCTCGTCACCGTTAACCCGCCGCCCGTCCACGCGAACGCTTTCTGCCTCCATCGCGCCAATTAATAAACACAGCTAATTGTCCACCGCCGCGAGCTCGTTTCATTTGCATATTCCCATCAGTGCCCCCGGGGGTGGTGGTGGTGGGTGTGGGTGTGGGGGCGGCTAGACATCGTGACGGGGGAGAAACAGGAGGCAGGAGACGGAAGGGGGTAGCAGATGGCGAAATTCGGGCATCGGCGACGGGATAAGTCCGCTTCTTCGGAGGGAAAAATACCAGCTAGATTCACAATTTTTGACAAACTGAAAACAAAATCTTCTATTTTTCGTTTGAATTTATTTTAAACTAAGGCCTTCAATCTCCCTCACCCCCCCCAGCTCCAGGGAGTTGAAGTCAGCCTTCACTTTGTTTCTGCTGTCTACCGGTCCTTGTCAGCCATATGAGGGAAGATCTGATTGTATACTTAGAGGAATATTTGTAAAGCCCCCTTTTGTTCCGCTTTGTAAACTGCGGTTGGGAGGGGGTGGCAGGGCGTGCAGGACCAGCTCAATGGGATGTTCACGCTGCCTTACAGTGTGCAATCTGTACCCCTCAATTAATGTTGGGGGGCATGCATATACGTCTAGAGGTCCCACAATGGCACCCCTTGTTCCCCTAACAAAAGGACTGGGAGCCAGACGGGGATGGAGGGGGCCCCCCAGAATCAGAAACAATGGCTTAATCGCCCGTGATGATTTGATACAGCCAATCAGAATCCAAGCAGGCGTACTAATTTCCGCATAAATTACAACGAGTCTGTTTTTAGGCCGGGGGTGAGGTTTGGGAGGCGCGTGGGGTGGGGGGGGTGTTGGTTTTGTTCAGCTTTTCCCAAGGAAAAGAAGGCGAAATGTACCCCCGATCGTTCCCACGCTCGTCCCGGCGCCCGAACCCGGCATCGCCCACCGCCCGCGCCCTCGCCTGCGCCCGCTCCGGCTCGCCTCCCTGACCGCTTCCAGCGTACGCAACATTAAAAAGGATACAGCAGGTTTATCACGCTTAAGAATCAAAATATCTGTGCCAGTTGGTTCCTTCTCTTACTCTACGCATATCTCTCACATTACAATATTCACTGCATACAAACTCTTTCTTCTTTTTTTCGTTGGTTTGTCCTTAGATGAAGTCGATAGGTAAAAAAAAAAAAGGAATAAAAAGTCTGTGAAATGTTTTTAAAACATTAAAAAAATGATCCCAAAGGGCATTTGCAGCACATACATGTGTATGTACATACATACATGCACACGCATAGATGTGTATGCATTGGGTTCTCTCTGGCACAGATGGTGAGAGCTCCAGTTAATCCAGGCTGGAAACGTAGGACGCAATCGTTTATTTATTTATTTTCTTAATTGAAGTCGAATTAAAACAAATTGGCAAGTTGGCGGAAGGGAGGCGCGCAGCTCTCTACGCTGCCATGGAATAATGACTCGTTCTCTCTCTCTCGCTCGCTCTCTCTCTCTCTCTCTCTCTCTCTCTCTCTCTCTCCCTCTCTCTCTTTTTGCACTTTTGTGCTCCTCCGCACTTGTTCCCTCGCTCTCTCTGCCGCCAGATGCCAGCGTGCCTCAGCCGTTTAATGATATGCAAATGAAATATGCATAAAAGGCATTCTGCTGTACGATGATTAAGCGCGGAGGACATTATCGGGCGCCCTGACACCAGGCTCTGCCGCCGTCTCTTTCCCCCCCGTTCCGTTTCGCCCGCCCGCCCGCCCGCTGGCCGAGCGCCACCATAACGAACCTTAATAACGGTAATGCGAGAAATTGCGAAGCCAATTTGAATAACGACGGTAATATCCAAATGAGCAAAAAAAAGCAGAAAAAAACCCAACAGATCCAAGCCCAGGTTTTCTCCTTCGTATTTAATTTGTAAGATCCATTGAGCGTTAGCAGAGTGTTGCGTGGAGCAGAGATGGCGATGGACTGAGAGAGAGAGAGAGAGAGAGAGAGAGACAGAGACAGAGACAGAGAGAGAGAGACCAGGTATTCTCACGGAGCAGAGGACTTGGAGAGACTAGCATTGCCATGCAATGCCTGAGCTTTTCACTGGTTGTTTTGCCAGCAGTGTGGTATTGTGTGAATCCAGGCTGACAGAGGAGGGGGGAAAAATCCCTCTTTCATTTTCTTCTCCCTCCTTCTCTCATCCACTGTGTTGCGAGCATCATTTTTTCTCTCCCCCCCCTCATTGTAATCCATTTGTATAATTAAGGCGCGGAGCAATTAACATCCCCCGTGGAATTACAATAAAAAGGCGGACGATCCGAACCTCATTAGCTCCCGGTAATTTCCGCTCGCGTTTTCCGCGCACGATTCGAAAAATACAAAAACGAGGGGGGGGAAAAAAAGAAATCGGGAATTAAGCGGTTAATTGCGCGCGCGCCGCGACCGCATCTCAAGTGGGGTTGGGGCGGAGGTGCCCGAAAAGATGCCATCTCTCAGCGAATCCATCTGCAGCGGTGGCAGCCCTGGTCCTGTCATGTTGGAGGCGATGCCAAAGCAGCGCGGAAGCACAAAGATCTTATAATCCCTCCCTTCAGAGGACTTCTTCAATTATTTATAATCCACTGCCGTGCCCCCCTCGCCCCCAAACGCAACAACCAACAACAGTCGGAGGAAGAAAAAGTTTTCGGGTTATCCAGGCGTAATCGCCGGCGGTCGCGTTTTTTTTTTTTTTTTTTTCTTTCTTTCCAGGTTTCTGTGGTTCTTTGGTGTTGTTCTGTAATTACGGTTGTAATCCCCGCCCGTATTTTTATTTTCAATGAATTAAAACAAATAAACGCTGTTCCTCCTGTGCTTCCCTCTCACAGCAGCGCCCGCCCTTGGCTCCGTGCCCAGTGCCACCGAACGTCGCGGGAAGCGCGGCAGCGGTCCCCGGCACACCGTGAGTATGGACACCCGCTAACTGGCTGGTGCCTCCTGCGGCGCTTCCGTGCCCGGCGGGTCACCCCCCAAAAAACGAGACAGAGCAAGTACCAAAAAAAAACAACCCCCTCCCCCCAAAAATATCAGCAGGGTGAGTTTGTGTGTCTCTTGGTTGGTTGGCAAGCAGGGGGCAAAAGGGTGAAAAAATCTGAACGGTTTGGGGGGGAAGGGGGCAAAATCGCTTTCCCACAGCCGCCCCCCACCCCCACCCCTCTTTTTCACATAGCCCCAGACGGTCTTGCCAGGCGGGTACCTCCTCCTTTGGCCGCGGACCCATTCCGTCCTGTACCCCCACCCCCACCCCCACCCCCTCCCCTCAGACTTGATGAAGTTCCAGCGTGTCTGTTGTCTGTGTGGCATCTGCCCGCTTGTGTCCCGTACTGCTGGGTGTGTAGAGCCTACAGTGTGACCCATTCATCTCCCTGGTGATTGCTGTGAATGTAGATAAGTCGCACACGCACACTCTTGCCTTTCCGCCTGCTTCGTCTGCCTCTCTTGCGTTCGCTTTGCTTTTCCTGACGCTGGAGTCTACGGTTTCTTGATTCCATTTTTTTTTTTTTTTTGGGAATTGAAAAAAATATTCAAACCATTCTCAGTTCCAATGTAAAGAAGTTGATCTCGTCCATATGCCAGAGTTCCACACAGAAGGAGAAGACTGTAATGGTGGTTTGGGCAAAGGTACGATTTTAAAACAAACGGAAAACTACACACACACACGTGAAACGCGAGGGGGGGAAATCTGAATCGCTGATTGAATTGTAATTATTTTTTTCAGTAGCAGTTCATTAGTATGCATCCTCATGTTTGGAGATTTTGTGTGTGTGTGTGTGTGTGCGTGCTTCTTTGGTAAACAGCTGCTGCGGAATTGTTGGCACGGTCCCTGCGGTCGTCTCTTCTCCTCCGGTCTGAAGCGGGCGCTGGGCTGGCAGGCTGGCAGCGCCCCGGTCCGCGGCGTCAGTGCCCACAGCCAACGCCTCCTCTCACCCCGGCGGCAGGCGGGCGGCCGGGAAGCGCATGCCGATTATTTGCGATGAGGGAAACCGCATCTTTTGAGGCGCCAAACTTGTTTGGGGGTTTGGGGGTTTGGGGTGGGGGTGGGGTTGTCTGTTGGCACAAAATGAGCACCCAACTTCTCACCCCTCCCTTCCCCCGTAGATCGCCTCCCTCCCCTCGGTTTTTTTCGTGTCAGTTTTGTCTTGTTTTCCTGTTCTGTTTTTTTTTTGTAATCCGTCTCGTTCCTTTCACCGGAGCCGTCGCGTTAATTAACGGACCAAACTTTTGTTGTTTTTAATTAATCGTCAGGAGCCCCGGTCTTTGTTTGTTCTTCTCGCCTCGGCTCTTGTCTTTGCCAACTGACCCGCGACGGGCACGCTTTGGTTTTGCGCGTTGGCTGCCGGTCGCCTCCCCGGTTCCCCCTCCATCTTCCTTCCGCAGATGGCACCGCGTCGTCGCTGGCACATCCCGGCACGCCCGTGCACATGGGCGCCGAGTCGCCTCGCCCTGCGCCCTTTCCCCGTACGTGAATTCGCCACAAATCCGGAAGGGCCATCTCCCCCAAAAATATTTCCTCCTCCTTTCGTTTTTTATTTTTGAAAAACATCCCGTCCTCTGTCTGTGGCACGTCTGCCAGGCAGCGCGTTGGCATGGCGTCTGACGGCTGGCTGGCTGGCTGCCGGGCTGGCACAGGGATTCGCGCTCGAGAGGGAGAGGAAGAGAGGGGGAGGTGCCTCTTCTCATCCAACCCCTGCCCCCCAACTGCCACCCCCCTGTCCCCCCTCCCCCCTCCCGGCCCCCCCCCCTTGCCACCAGTCAGCCCCAGGACAGCCAGTGTGAAGTTTCCAGCGTTGTGTCTTTTCCGATGCCTTTCGTTCTTCCTCCTCTTTTCCCCACCAGTCCCCGTTGGAAGAGCCCATTCCTCTATCCATCGCCCCGGAGTCACTCGCAGCAGCGTCGCCAGCCCAGAGGGGGTCAAAACAAGTCCAGTGTGCTGCCCCACCCACCAATTTCAGACCCCCCCCCAAAAAAACTACCACAGCCACCAACTGTGCGATCTCAGATGCCAAGTTTCCCTCTTTCCGTCTTTGGTGGTTTTTGGTGTTGGTTGAGTCTTACGCTCAGCAACCACCGCCAGCGCCTGCATATTTTCCATTTTTTCGACAAACAACCCCTCTCGTCTAAAACCTCCGCCTTTCTTTTTGGTGAGAGCTCCAAATAGTGTCGGGGGGGGGGCGGTGTTTGTCCTCTCTGTCTAGTATGCGCCCCCCCACCTGCAGCGTCTACCCGCTTTCTCCCGCGAACAAACACAAACCCCGTCGCTTGGCGCTGCCACTGAATGGATGGCACCGTGCCAGCTTCTCCCTGCCATCGTCCGCATTCGCCGCTTGATTCTTTCGCCCATGCTCTCTCTCTCTCTCTCTCTCTCTCTCTCTCTCTTTCTTCCTCTTACCCTCCCCTCCCTCTCTCTCCAACAGCACCTCCCTCCCTCTCCTGCCACCCCCACCCCCACCCCCAACCCCCACTCCCCAGCCTCTTTTGTTCTATAGGTTTGACATTAATTAACATATGGGTTAATTGATTCTAAAAACTGATGAATTGCTCTTAACATTTCCCACAGGGTGGCTAGCCCGCCACCTGCCGCCCCCCGAACGCCCCCTTCTCCCCTGGCACAGCTTGCGCCTCTGCCTAGCTCTCCCGCCCAGCTCCAGCCCCCTCCACGTTGGCGCTGGCGAAGACTGCGAGAGAGCGTCCCTGCGTCTAGCTTCCCGAGCGCAGCCCTGCGCTGCACACACTGTCAGGCGTCTCGAGCTGCTTATTGGACTATAGCCGATCACAGTTGACGCCGTCTGATCCCAGCACAGGATGTGGCGAAGGCATTTTGTTATAAATAATCAAAGTCCTCCCGCAACCCCTCACCAAATACCCTCCCCCTTTTTCTCTCCATCCTTCTCCTCCCTCTTTCACCCTCCCTCTCTATCTCTCTCTCTCTCTCTCTCTCTCCTTCAGTAAACTGCGCACACTCTCGCACACGTCTCCTCTTCTGGCTTCTCACTCTTTCAGTGTCAGCCCATCTGTTTTTGCCCTTTTTTTTCTTTCCCCCCCTCCAGAAGACGTCATGGTATGAGTTAAGGAGCGGGTCGAATTAAAGTTGCAAATGAAGTACGGCGTCGTGTTGCACTTCAGCGCCGCACGTGTGAAAATAGCCCGACGCCGGCGTTTACCTCGTTCTTTTTCAGCGCTCTCGTGAGCCGTTTGTGGGACTCTCGCCGCGACTTAGCCCAAATTAGCTACGACTGTCATATTTGATTAAGCAATTAACGCCGCGTTCCTCACTTCGTTTCGTTCTCGTTCCGTGCGTGCCGTCGGAACCGACGAGGTTAAAAGCGAGAGACGGAGAGGTTTTAATTATTTTGAACCCCCTCACGCCCCACGCCCCACCCCCGCCGGGGTCTACCCACTGCCATTAATTAGCCTGCGCTGACTGATGAGGGGGTTGCGACTCATTAAGGGCGAGGATCTGAGGCGGTGATGAACAGCCCCCGCGCTGCGGCGTCGGCGTCCCCCACAACTGTGCCCGACAACTTCGCTCCACCGCTACGCTACGATACGCTCACGCTCATATCTGCCCTTTTTTCCCCCTTTTGCTTTGTGAAGTTTCTGATTAGTAGAGGACTGAATTATTTGCCTCCTGATTTTTCTTTTGGTGGCACGATTTCCCATCTCTCTCTCTCCCTCCCTCCCTCCCTCCCTCCCTCTCCCTCGTTCCCATTGGTGACGTGGTGAAGGGGCGGCGGGAGTCGATGCTGGCACCGGGGCTTCCTGCTTCTCCGATACTCAATTCTCTCCCCTGTCCGCCTTTTGTTTTTTGTTTTTTTCCCTCCTCTTCTTCTTCTTCTTCTTTTTCATTATTAAATAAAAAGGAGCATGAAGCAACCAAGGCAACAAGAGGAATCCATTATGCAAATTGACCCCCATTTGCATAATGTCTTATGCCAGGAATATGCAAATGAGGCGTATAATTTATGACTGCCTGCGTCTGTCTCAATGTGTTCCCATAACTTACAAAGGGGATAGTGTTTTCCCCCCTCTCCCGTCCCCAACACGCACACAGGCCCATACAGAACAAGCATGCACTGTAAGGGTCTGTGTCTGAGTGTTTCTTGGTGGGAAAAACTTGGCCAGAATGGGGAGGGGGGAGCGGAGGGGATGTGGGGGCGGGCTTGGAGGACACACAAATCTCCCCCATAGAGGAACAGTAGGCTAATATCCTAAAACAACCAAGACACTAAATCAATTAAAACACAAAAACAAGCACCCGGGTGTGGGAGGTGGGGAACGGTAACTATTTTGGCATACTTTTCCCTCCTTGTTCTGGTTTCTCTGGGGCGGGGTCGTCTCTTGCTCTTCCCTGGTGTGTTTCGGGGGGGCGTTTTGACTGTGGGAAAAGGTGGAGGGCGTTTGCTCTCTCGGCGGGTGCCCACTGAGCCAGCCACACCCAGAGGAGTGAGGGGGGAGATGCAGGACAGAGGGATGGAGAGAGAGAAGGGATGCAGGAGAGAGGGATGGAGAGAGAGGAGGGATGCAGGAGAGAGGGATGGCGAGAGCGAAGGGAATGCGAAGAGCGGAGGGAAGCAGGAGAGAGAGACGCAGAGCGGAGGAGGCTGGCTCTGGCTCGGGAACGCCCGCAGCCGAAAGGAAAGGTGGCAGGAGCTTCTCCTCCTCCGATTCCAGCAGCACTTGTTAGCTCTTTCGCTCGTCTTTCCCTGGATAGTCTTCGGACGCCTTTTCTTCTCCTTTTTTCGACTTTTAACACCCAACTCATTGTAATCATCTGGCCCTGGTTTTGCATGCGGGATTTCATGTTAATGTCATCATTGTTGCTTAGACAAAGCTGTGGGGAGGGGGTGGCCACTCTGTTACAGTGCTGTCTCGTGTAGCGATCAGAAACACAAACTTTTGTTTTGTTCCGCTGCTCGGGGCTCCTCACAGAAATGAAGGATTTTTGTACGTTTTTTTATCCTGTATTGCTTTATTTGTTTTCTTCATCCTCTAGGGTTGTTTTTTTGTTGTTGTTTGTTTTTTTTGCCTCTTCCTGGTTTGGGAGCTGGTCTCTGCCGGGATGGCCCCCGTACAGCATGGGGCTCGCCGCCCACGCCACCTCCTTTCTGGGGAGCTGGCACTGGAGCCAGCCGCAGTGTGTGTGCGTGTGTGTGTGTGTGTGTGTGTGCTGGTGATCGTGTGTCTGTGTGTGCTTGCGTGCTCGTGTGTGTGTGTGTGTGTGTGTGTGTGTGTGTGTGTGACTGTGTGTGTGTGACTGTGTGTATGTGACTGTGTGTGTGTGTGTGTGTGTGTGTGTGTGTGTGTTTGCGTGTGTGTATGTGTGTGTGTGTGTGTGTGCGTGGGTGCTCGTGTGTATTTGAGAGCACTTATGTGCTTGTGCAACATGACTGAGTCATGCCCTGGGCGTATCATCTGGACTCTCGGACATGGCTGCTTCCAGACAGAAGTCTTTTCAAAGGGAACGATGCCCGCTCTGTTCTCTGGTCGCTCTGCTGCCAATTCATGCCCTGTGAGGATTGCGCTTAGGACAATTAATTAGCGAGCTAATTCAGATCGTTTTTCCAAGACCATTTCATTCATTGGCTTTTCTGTGGCTGCTTGTTTATTAGCGTTGCATACATTTACACTGCATAATTGGATGTGTGTGTGTTTTTATTTACTGGGGAAATAGCTTTGTACTGTCAGCATTATCTTGCTGCAACGACCCTTTATTCATTCGCATGCAAATTAATCTTTCCTTTTCGCACACACATGGACACACACACACACACACACACACACACACACACACACACACACACACACACACACACACACACACACACACACACACAAGGATGCTATGCGAGAGCTTCTAGTCCTGCACAAAAATGTAAAAGCATTTCTTGCCCTACATTTTCACTGGAAAATAACTATTGAGGATGAAATAGTGTTAAAAAATAGTGCTGCTGAAAACCGAAAAAGCAAATAAACTAGAAATGTTTTGAATACTTTTTTTCTTCATTTTTCCAAGGATATAATCACAGCTCTGTTGTGCATGTAGGCCCTATTTGCTTTTGCTTACGATTCTTTGAATTATCAATGTTTTGCTGTTAGTGTATTATTTTGTTATTACTTTGACCGTATTATAGCATTTCATATTTAATCCATTTTACCATTTAAATGATGTGCTTACGGCTGTGCTTCTTTTATGGCTTGTTTTCGGGAGGGTTTATTTTGTGCTTGTACTCAAGTGTTTTATAGACCATTTTTTGGGGATGGGGGGAATATTTCAAAGAGCATGTCTACCCTCAGCTGTTTTTCTCTGCGCATCATTATCAGATATATTGGAATGTCCTACGGCTCAAAGAAGGCACAGGAATGCAGCACA
This sequence comes from Aldrovandia affinis, assembly GCA_029706075.1. Classification (NCBI taxonomy): domain Eukaryota; kingdom Metazoa; phylum Chordata; class Actinopteri; order Notacanthiformes; family Halosauridae; genus Aldrovandia; species Aldrovandia affinis. Next base: position 10,900,890 of record JAINUG010000003.1, read on the forward strand.
AAGTTAAATGCAACTTCAGTCGTATTAATTATGCCATTCATGCCTTCCGCCACTGCTCATCATACTTACTCCAGTGCGTTTAGAAATGAAAGGAAACGTTGAAATGAAAATGTTGGTGGCTCGTGAAAAGCAGAGGACGGATGAGTGCAAACTGCCCATAGATATAATCAGCTATTCATAGAGCTCTGAACCCGACTCGCTGTGGAATGTGCGCAGTGGCACTGTGAATGAGACATAATGTTGTGCCGAAAACTCTGTTTGTACGGGCGTATTGTGATCGCATTTTTCATAAACCAAGAAAATAAGGGTTCAGGCAGGTTTAAATAGTTTCTCTTTTCAGCATGTCCGATCTGTTGTACATTCGATAATGGACACGGACAAGAAGGCCCAAAGGCACCTTTTGCTTTTCGGGTTTATAATTAGTTTTCAGATAGGTTGATTTAACACAGTGCTGGTGTATTCTGTAGCATTGTATAAAGCATGTGTAGCTAAACTGCTAGCTTCAGTGTGAGACGACATTGTTGTTTCCTTTATTTATAGGTTGCGAATGAAATCAGTGTGTTGGGCTGATGGAGTGCAATTACTCTTGCATTCTTTTGATTGAAGTGATCTAAAAATGGTCACGTAACTGTGAGTCGTTTAAAGACATGGTAAAACGAACAACAACGGCTGTTTAACGTAAAAACCAGATACAGTGTAAGTAGGGCCATGCAGATTTCCTTGGTTCTCTCTTTAACCTGCAGTTCAGTCCTCCAAAACCAAGAGGACGATGGAGGACTTTCTGAAGCTGCTTGTTAAGCAATCAACATTTTAAGATCATTTTAATGATCACAAATGAGGTGCGTGTTGCAGTGCAGTGGGCTAGTCAGCAGGTGGAGCGACACACACCCATATGTAAGCATGCTGATTGATTTGTTAGTTCAGATGTAAAGATGTATATGTCGACCCTTCTGCAGGATATATCCTGCCCTCACTGGAGCATGAAAGAAGCTCAAATGTGGAAATGAGTGGGCTGTTTCCATCTTTTAGAAGTGTATATCTGAATATGAGTATTTAGGCTTAGTTTAGACTATTTTAGACTATTTGAGAATGCCCCCTGCACTCTGCACCCAGGCTTCCAAAGTTACCCCTCAGGTCCTCAAACCCTTATTTGGGTGGTCAGGAAAGACTTTTTTTTAAAGAATTTGTTTCAGATTTTCTCCCATTTTCTCCCAATTTGGTAGCCAATTACATCCGTTATTTTTCAAGTCAATCCCCCTTGTAATGTGAGTTTGCTGCCGTAGCCCTGTGACCGGTAGTGATGAAGGCGAAGTATCGTCTCCACCAAGACGGCACTCGCCAGGCCGTCGACCGTAACCCGGTACTCCAGAGCCACTCTGTGCGCGGCGAACATCCTGTCGGCTTCCCTCCACCCTCCCTGGGGTGGACAGCCAATTGATCACCTTCGTCCTATGGTGAAGCATTTCTATGAGAATGATGAGAGTGGCCTCTTAAGGACATAAGAATACATAATGACGAGAGCGGGCCGTTCAGCCCATCTAGGCTCGTCATGTCCTAATCTAAAGAGTATCTAGTGCTGCATCTAGCCTGGACTTGAATAGCCCAAGTGTTTCTGCCTCATATGCCTGACCTGGTTAGCTGTTTCATGGATGACAATACCCCATCCACAGGGCACAGTGGTTACTGAATGGTTTGATGAGCATGAAAATTATGTAAACCAAAATGCTCTGGCCGTCTCAGTCACCAGATCTCAACCCAATTGAACGCTTATGGGAGGTTCCGGACCGGGGCCTGAGACAGCATTTTCCACAACCATCCGCAAAACAGCAAATAATGGATTTTCTAATGGAAGAATGGTGTTTTATCCCTCCAATAGAGTTCCAGACACTTGTCAAATCTATGCCAAGGTACATTGAAGCTGTTCTGGTGGCTCATGGTGGTCCAATGCCCTATTAAGACAATTTATGTTGTTGTCTCTTTTATTTTGGCATTTACCTGTATAATAATAATAATGACAATAATAACAACAGCACTAATAAAAAGCAGATCAATATGAATTAAAACATTATTTAGCGTTACATTTATTGTTTTTAATTCAGTGTTGATTTTGGTACTGATGGTATTGACAATAACGCAATTGCGCTCGCAACTATCGAAACTTTTTTTGCTTATTAAGTTGCTCAGTGCTGCATACTTGTTGGGCTGCCAAATCATGACAACGCCAATGGGGACCCTGCGTCCCTGTGATTTGCCTAGATTACCATCTCCAAAACCGAGACTCCCAAATGTAAAGTAGTCACACCATTCACTGGTAATGGTGAGGATGGCAGCTCCCGATGATGATGATTTTATGGTATGTTCCTTACGATTTCTTGGTTAATATCATGGCAAAGCGAGAGCCCTTAACTGTGCACTCCAAGGTTTAAGGGGTAGCTGATATGTAGTCCCACGTGCCCTGCACCCTATTCCCTACTGTCTGCACATGGTTCCCTACACCCTACTCCCTGCTCTCTGGACTCTGTTCTATGCTCACTGTTTTTGCAAAGCATAGGATCGTATTTTTAAAAGAAAAGAGTGTCATTTTATGTAGACCATCATTGTTGAGCAATCATTGTTTTTGTCTACACAGTTGTAATTAGGCAGATTTGTTTGTTTTGTGTCAATCATGCCCTCCTTCCAAAACCCTAATGAAAAACAGGCCAATTATACGTTTAAAAGTACGATTTCGTCCACTCCTAGTTAAAGGTTCTGATTACGATTTCCGTCTTGCATATGGATTTCACGGCCACATCGTTGCAGTTAGTTCATTGAAGTGATTAGATGACACTAATGAAAATGTGTGTGGCCACTACGTCAATGCTGCTGTGCTTTCATGTTGTAAAAGGAGGATAGCTATTGAGCTCTATAAATCAGTTCGTGCCTCTGTTGTACAGCCAGTTCATTTGTTTAGATTAATTGGATTTGCCCTGGTTGTGAATTTCGTATGACTTAATCACTTAATGCAGTCAACATTTCAGCTTGTGTCTGTTACATTGGTGACAGATGCTCAAAACATAGGCTTTAGTGTTTTTCTGGAGAAAATGCTGTTAATGTACAGAAAGAACAGGTATCTCTGAGAACAGCCTACTCAAGATTGATCCGTTTGGAAGGAGTAATTCATTATGAACTGGGACACTATGTATGTTGTTATGTTATCTTTTTTTCTTTTTTGGGGGGGATGAAAAATTGGTAGTACACTAAAATATAATTTAATAACATCACTGATATTTAACATGATTTTAAGTTGCATCTTGCCCCATAAACATACAATGCTGATCATATTACAAACACGTTAATGCCCCAGTATGCTAAATCAAATTATTCTCTTATAATACCACCAGGAATCAGCTGTCAGTGAGAATTGAAATTAAATCATTTTCTTAGCTAGGATTGACATTACCACAACTGAAAGGAAAAGCTTATCAGTTAAACATGTTATTATAACATGAAAGGCAGTGATAAGCAATGGCTAAAATATTTACAGGATAGATTAAAAAAATATCCCAGTGCAATAAATTCAAATTTTTAATTGCTTTTGGTAGATCAGAAACAGTATGTCTGTTTCACTTTTGAGAGACAGCTACTCTTGGCCCAGAGAATGTGAGGTTCTTCCAAGTGAACAGACCTTAAGAATAAATGGCTTTGCCTTGTCTAAAGGCTGGCCTTCAATTTGATTATATCCCTTGATTCCAAAACCTGGATCAGGTAGTACACTTCTATTTCAGCACATGATGTCCACACTTAAAAGTGGCATTCACCCTGTACCCCCAACAGAATAAAGATTTGAGCAGCAAACGACAAAGATGCCGAATAGACTCGTGTCTGAATAATGGAGGCAGTTCGATTGAAGGCACAACTAGCGTACTTGTACACAAAGACAGGCTGCTTTTTATCATAGTGATTATATAATTGCCTTTCATGGTTCCTGGTAGACAGAAGCCATGTGCAAAGTGCTCTTCAAGGGGAAAAACCGACATAGCTAAGAATACTCGAAGGCCAGAAAAATGCCTATTCTTTTTTTTTTTTTTGACATTATTTGTTCTCCAGGTTGGACTGTTGGCTCATCCCATCGGTGTAAAGCACCCAGTGTGGGCGGGCTGGCACACGCATTCTCCAAAGCACATGCAGTGTGCTGTGCCAGCTTAGGTTGTGGGTTCAATCCCCACTGGGGCCACAAAAATGTATGCATTCAATACTGTAAGTCGCTTTGGCTAAAAGCGTCTGCTAAATGGCATATATTATATTATTATTATATTATTCTCATATTATTCTCCAAAACACATGCAGTGTGCAGGCCTGTGCAGGCCTGCAACTGAGCACAGGGGTCTGATCGACCAGAGGAGTCGCTATTGGGCAATGAAGTGGAGGGGATACCCTGCCGACTGTAACCCTTCCTCCCTGGGTGAAGCTATTGCCAGTTATAAGACCATAAGAATAAATGATGGCAAGAACAGGCCATTCAGCCCATCCAGGCTTGTGTGTCACCCTGTGTGATTGCCAACCACAGTCGTTCCTGGTACGGTCCAGATTAACTTATTTATTTGTTGGTTTATTTGTCAGGGACGTGGCAAAAAGCGTTGTTACAGCATTAAAAAACACAAACATCAGATTCATTGCATTAAGTGTGTATGGCCAAAGGCTCATTTCGAACACCTGTCTCCGATAAACAACAGAAAAAGATTTTTCTTGAGCCATGTTTTGATTTTTGAGGTGAAATTACAAAACCTACTGCATCTCGTAATACCAGCTGGTTGTGAATTCACATGTTTAAAGGCTTTCATAGAAAATGCTGATTGACCAGATTTTGACCAGATGTGTTTGGGTACAGTGCAATCTCATTTGGAAGGTGGCCCTTGAAGATCTGCGAGAACAGTCAGCTCTGTCCAGGTCATAGGGCCTGTGATTGCGGTACACGCACTGTTATATCCCTCTTCAGCATGTTCTCAGCCCTGCTAAATGGATCAGATTCTGAGTTGTAGTGAACAAGGCCCTTTCACACACCATTGGTCCACCATTTGTGGCTCTGCATGTGAGTGGCTTAGGTCTCCCCTCTCCAGACTTTATGTACCAGGGTATATATTCTGTGGGTGAGCTCAGAAAACTCCTGAGCTGGTTTGCGCATTCACAATGTCCCTGTAAAAGGCCACTGACTGGCCATCATTCTTACAGATGCTTGGAGTAGGGGGTGATATGCTTTTATGGCTATCGTTCCTGAGGGGCTCAATTTCTCATTCTGACCAGCAAAACCTTTTGAGTAATTGCACTTGATAAGGGCATGATGGGATTGCTTTTCCAGGTTTTTCCGTTTTACTGGGTAAACGCAAACCGAGGAGACCAGGCCACCAGTGTTCTGCTGAATCCTCAGTGCTGCCCTGACTGTCAAACGAGCTGGCTCTGTGTCATTGCAATGGTGCAGAGAAGTGGGTATTTCAGCACATACAAGTACATTCTGCCAGCAAAGGCGAGTAAGGTGTACTGCAACCTCATGCCAGTGGTTTGCGTAGATATCAAATGTAATGTTTTTTTGTGTTTTTTGGTGTTTATTCAGAACTACATTTCATTATTATTGGTTTAAAGAAACACAAAGTGGTTCCAATGTGTTTAGAAACAAGATTATATCAAAGCAGTAGGTGAAGTAAGCTATTCAAATTTGGTGTGACACAAAGTAAATAAAATCACAAGATCACAAAATATACATACTCCTCACATAGCAATTAAAGGGAAATCGGCTTACACAGACGTTCACACACACACACATGTTTGCATGTTACCGCTTTCTAGAAATAGTCTGTATATTTCATGAGATTTTGACTGACAAACCAAAGCACCAACCATGGGCCTGTATCCAGCCACCGAACGTGGACTCTGGGGTTTATCATCTCAATAGCTATTGGTTAGTTGTACATGGAAGCCATAGTTAAATTGTTCAGGTTCTATGCTTTCAGACGAGCCCTCACAGGCATCTTGCGTTCACTGTCGGGCTGAGATACGTCTGAGCGTATCTGACCAGTCAATTTCTGTTGAAAATCACTGAAGCGTTGCGTACATGTCAAGGGGCACATGCCACTTCTGGGTTCTGGGCAATTTGAACAAAAAAAAAATGAGTAATTGTTAATACTTTATGATGGCAGCAAGTCGCTGTCATTTTAGTGTCTAATGTGTTTTGCTGGCTTGTTTTTGGAGGGTGATTCATCTGCCTTGAGTGTCAACTCAGATGACACATATGACAAAGCTACCCATGCTGTTATTGTTACCATGACAATCTGTTTGGATCCACCTGGAAAGCATTCTGGCTCTGGTTGAATAGAGTTGTACAACAGAACTGAATTATAGTACATTTTGGTTGCTGGACATTTGGATACACAATTATCTAATGCAGGAACCACAAAAAAACATTTTATTCATCTTATAATTAATTTCCCCCTCATATTTGTACAAGAGGGGTGATTTTATAGTAAAGCCTTACAGTGTGGCATGTGACGGGCTAAAAACATGTAACCACTTTGGATGGATTTTGGGATGCCAAAGGGCACCTGGGTCCTTTTTTAGAAACAACACTGTAGAATTTGATTGCTATTAGATTTTTGCATCCAATTTTTGGGGTTAGCACATACAACAATTATTTTATTGTTATTTATATAAATTTATTCAACATTTTTCCCCGTTTTTCTCCCAATTTGGTTGCCAATTATACCCTCTATTTATCTCAATTCCTCCTCCCCCATGAGTCCGCCGCCCGTCCTCCGGGGCGAGTCATTATTTGGGCGAATTTATCCGCCTCTACCCGGACGAATTCTACCACGGACGCCTTTTTCCTGCTCCTTGACGGACTCGTGCCAGCTCACCCTCCCCTCTCCCCCGGAGGCGGACAGCCAAATGCCGCCTCCGATCAGGCTGACGACCAGGGCCGGTCTAGTAGAGTTTCGAACCGTGTCCCTGACAGGCAGCGCACACCACACCGGACCAGCCAAAGTGTGGTGCGTTAGACCGATACACTATCCGCCAGCCCCACATAAAACAATTATTTATCTAGAATCTGCCATCTACAATTTGATGTACTTATAAAGTGCATCGAGTTTCATAGGTGACACATTTGTATATGCTGACACTTGATTCCTCATGATTCCTCTACTTCACATCAAGCCCTCAACCATGCCTGAACAAGGTGTACTTTTGGAGATATTTGGCTTGGTGTAATAGTAGTGAAATACTGACGGAAACAGCAATTTTTAGACCTTGCCACAAAGGGGTTAAGCAACTCATTCACTTTATTGTAATGTGGTTATGAATTGTAATATGTTGGTGTTGTAATATGGTACACATCTGGGAAAGTTGCTTAAGGCGGCTTGGTGGTTTTGATTAAATCAAAGGGGTAACTGTTGTCGATTTTTTGTTATATATTGATATGTTGTTGATATTACTACAGTGGAGGCCATGGTGAATGGCGCACAGACCTGCCTTCCCAAGATCCTCTTCTCCACCACCTCCGCCAGCAGCTCAAAGAGATGTCCCTCAGCCAGCAGGAAGCCCAAGCTAAGGTGAGTATCCGCTCTCCGTCTCCGTCCTCAGGTATCGCAGCATCAGTGCCCAGTTCTGTGGGAGAGTGTTGGATTGTGGGTAATGAATTCCTTTAACACAGTTCTGAACCACTTAGATCTCAGACTGCTCCTATTCATAGCTCAAGTTTGACAATTACAGCTATAATTGCAGATATTTATCCATGTATTTACTTACCCTTCTTTTTTATTGTAATATTGATTACAAGTGTAATATAACTGCGATTGTAATATTGATTGTGATATTGATTAAAACTAATATCAGTGTGCATTTATGCAAGTATTTGCCCAATTGATATGCGATTTCATTCACTTGTAGTAGTGGCAGTGGCTGAGACCATCTTTGCACTGAATATCTACAGTGTTTCCATCTACTCTGTTCTGTTGTTTCCACCTATTATAAAGCAGCAGGTCTTCGCACTCCAAAATATAAAGAACAAACTTCGTAAAAGTTAGTTAAAAAAGCTGAGTTAGAAAGATTTTTTATAAACAAACTTTAGTAGGCCAAAATAAACAAAGTGTTGTTTTCTGAGGGTGGTCTTATGACCGAAAATGTTTTACTGTTGTTTGTTCTTTGTATTTCGGAATGTGAATACCTGCTGCTTTATCATTGATTTACTGTCATACTGCCGCACCCATTCAGCAAACCCTTCCAAGGTGCAGACACCATACCTGCCTTTGCTTATACCCGTTACCCTTGTTATTGGCACTTTTTTAAAGCTACTCAAAGTTTAGCTTTCAAAGTGAAACAAATGTGAAGGACATTACTATTTAACTTTCTGCAGACAAGGTCAATATTTTCTGTAGAACCTTCCATACTTTTTCTGTCAAAGCATTTCAGGAATCTATCCTCCGGTAGCAGCAGCAGCAGTAAACCGCTGGGCAACAGTGCGCCGTGACGCACGTTAAGATGTATACGGCTCCACGGTTGTCTGCGTTCTCAGACATATTGAGGTCTGTAGAAGTACAATATTGATGAACTACCTGTTTAAAGCAGTGTTTCCCAACCCATTCCTACAGGGCACACTGCCCTGCATGTTTTCATTCCAACCACCACTTAATCATGCTCAAGTGATCATTAACAGACGACCGATGCAGATGATAGGTTGGGAGCGGTGGTTGGAATGAAAACATGCAGCGCAGTGTGCCCTGTAGGAATGGGTTGGGAAACACTGGTTTAAAGAAATGAAAGACTACGTTTGAGGACAGTTTATGCATATGTTTAAAATCAGGTGTGGTTAAAAAAGAAAAAAGGAAAAAATATATGATTTTGTCAAATTGATTATTTGGATACTAATTGTGAGTAATTGTCATTTGGCTCACCTAGCATTCTGTCAAGGATTGACGTTGTGCTGTGAAAACTTGCCAATGGGGAAAACGAAAAACTTAAGAAAACTTTTAAAAAACTAACGTGAGAAATTAGCTTAATCTGGCAAACCACTAGACCAGTGACGACTTTAGACCCTATTTAGAGGGGCTTTAATCCCCCATCTCAGCCCCCCTGAAAATGTTTAGTCATTATTTTCTAAAAAACATTTTGACTTAATATCTATTTTTAAAAATTGTCATATTTCAATTTGGAGAACGACCACCATTGTGGTGTTTTTGTTTTGGGGAATGTAACGGTAAATTAATTAAAAATGTAGGCTTGCGCTTTGCATGTGTACATCTCACATTTTCATTGGGGGCTGAGCCCCCCTAAAGGTAAAATCCTAGAATCGCTCCTGCACTAGACTACAGTACATTGTGATGTATACTGTATGACACAGCCCATCGATGTCCAAATTCTTGAGTTTCAGGTCTGCAGACACTTGACTCAGTCCTAGAAGTCATCACATTACATTACATTACATTATATTACAGGCATTTATCAGACGCTCTCATCCAGAGTGACGTACAGTAAGTGCATTTAACATGGCGAGAATAATCACAGCTAGAGGAAGAGATCAGTATAGCAACAACACAACAGATGCCATCGTAGACAGACGATTTTTTCCGATCCATTTATACAGCTGTATATTTACAGGAGAAATTCAGGTCAAGCACCTTGTTTAAGGGTACAACGGCAGTGACCAACCTGGAAATCGAACCTGCAACATTTGCGTTACAAGTCCAGTTCCCGAACCATTATACTACACATTATACTAGACTCTGTGCTCACACCTCTGCAGCCAACCCAAGAGCCGCAGGCTTAAAAGCATATTCTCCGTACTCTTGTTTGACCTTTGACCTTGCTTTAAACGTGTGGCATCGTTGGGTGGGTGGATATGAGCAGGGCCCTGTGTTTACAGAGGCCTAATTTTATCGTCTGTAATTCGGTTCTCCATCGGCAACGCGCAGCCTCCTCATGAAACCACCTCTTTGTCATTAACAGTCATCAAATCAACAGTCGGGCTAACCTTTTTGTATGCACTTTTGTAAGTCGCTCTCGATAAGAGCGTCTACTAAATGACTAAGTCCCATTAACGATACCTGAATCATCTCAAATTGTCATTTAATTATTACTAATTGCCTGTGATTGCACATCGTTTCACAGAGCAGTGGTCATGGCTATTGACATATTTATACGTTTTATGTAGTCGCATTCAAAGAGATCATTTTCCAAGTGGTTATTTTAAAGATTTTTAAAAAATCTCAAAACCTGGTTGCTTAAAATGCAGGGCCCTTGATACAGATATGTTTTCATCCTGCCAAACATATCGAGCCCTGGGAACACAGTGCTATGTTAAAAAGTTAGCAATCACACAAAGCGCAGTACAGTTTGTAAAAATAGCTTAATAATTTATAAGGAATAAAGGTCATTAAAAAAAAAGGTTTCTATAAAACAAAGGTCACATAATGCTTTGCATTACTGTTTTTAAATGGCTGGAAATGTGAGTTAAAACAACATGACGTTTTAGTCCAGACTGGCTGTGTTATCTGAGGGGTAACAACAATGGATGGGGGACAGATTCAGCATGGCTGGTTGGCCTGGTTAGAGAAGGGGTCACGTTCTGTTACTAGTATTGTAATGAATAATAATTGTAATTAATAATAATAATGTAAGATTTGTAATGTAATGTATACACATTGCTATGTATGCTATGTTTTTATGTAATGCTGTATAAGGTTAGGTGTCTTTATATCTTAAAAAAAAAAAAATTAATAAGAAAATCATGAAAACCCACTATTTATTTTATTTTTTCCTGATAAATTCACACGGTGAAAGGTTTTGACATTCGGCCTAAAGATACATGATGGATTGTGAAGGGCGGCGCTATATAGAAGATAAATGAATTGCACAGAACTTCAAAATGGTGGAAAGTGAGAGGAAGGTTTAAAACCACAAGCCCTCGTTAGTCACTCGTCAGTAATTGGCAGTAAGACGTGTGGTACAAAAGAGTCTCCCCAACTAAAGCCCCTGGGTAAAGCCCCTATCACTGGGGATAGCTTGGGCTTCCTGAAAACAGTCATAATCTTAGGGGAATTTTTATTTTTTATTTTTTTAGTCTCGCTTTCTCCTTCCGCTGTAAATGCACGGAACATATCTGTCAGGGTTGGCTCTCGACTAGACAAGTGGGGATATCACTAAGAGCTCTGTCATCATTTTTTTTTTGATTGGACAGCTGCTGGGTCTTCACCATTTGGCTGCCGCCTGACAAAGAGGAAATGTTGGAGGGGGTGATTTAAAGTTCGGTCCCAGCCAGCCATCTGTCTGCACCAGTCAACGGAAGCTGTGCATCGCAGAATGCTTCCTCTCCTAATGTATGCATGGCTGGGACACAGGAAGTGGTTCCCATAGGAGATCACTGGGGTGTCGGGGGCAGCAGGGGCCGCTGCGCTCCTCGCTAGTCTCGATGTATGATTGGCTAAGACAAGGGCGATTAACTTTCACGCTGCCTCAACATGCGCATCTGAATTGGGGAATTGTTGGAGGGGGGGTGGTGGGTGGGTGGGGGGTCGGGTTCTTGCAAAGCTGCTCTGCCTGCACAAATAGAGAGGGAGAGAGAGAGAAAAAACAAGCCTGTTTGGGTATTTGTAAAGTTTAATTTCAGGAGAATTCACACTCACCATTTCTGACAGCATCTCATTTCAATATACACGTTGTTCTCCTGCAGTGGCCGTTGTGTAAGACAGCGTTTACGATGTATGACGTGCTCCATTGCGGTTCCGGTCAGGCGGTCTGCCGCAGGGTCAGCCTTCCTCTTGCGCCCGCCACTCCGTGCCGTGTGGTAAGCAATGCACTCTGGCAGCTAAAGGCGCTCGTTAAAGGCCATAACTTATCTCACGTTTGAAGCTAATGGGAAGAATACTGGCCGCAGTGAAAAATAAATTACATTTTTCCACCACCACCCCCCCCTTCCTGCTCTGCCCTCCTAACCCGCAGTGTAATATCGGCGGTGGCGAGAGCGCGCATTACAGATCCGAGGCATTAGATCGGACGCGTTTGAAAATAATGTACTTGAGCGGGAGCATTACAGAGTCGCCGTTACTAATGGACAGCTCCCGCCTGTGGCCACGGCTGTATATCATTTAGCCGGCCTACCTCATCAAAACCGTGGAGAGTTCCGGCAAGACGCCCCTCCGGGGTCCGCGCCCGGCTCCTACGCCACCCCCGCCAAGCCTCTTTTCCCTTACAAGACCCGAAGAATCCCCAAATCCCCTCCCTTTCACCAGCACCCCACCCCTCTCCATCCTAGCATTTTTTACATGGTTCTTCTCTCTTCGTGTTTTTTTACATTTTATTATTTACTTGATTTACTTACAGATTACCTTATCCAGGGACACAGGTAACCGCCCAAATAAAGGTGACACTTTGGTAACCTGGGGGGGACACTCAAATGCCCCTGGCCCTGGCTAGGAGAGTCCCCGCTTGGCAGGGTTCCTTGTCTAGGCCCAGGCCTATCCACTGGTACCAGCTGTGTCACCCCCTGACGGACAGTCATGGTACTGCACCCATTTAAAGGATCCCTCATTTACAAGTATTGCCTTTATTTTGGCAGTTACCTGTATATCACTGTTTTACTGTATATCACAAATTAGACTTTGGGGTCCAACAGCTGTGCCCCACCTGGGAATCAAACCCACAACCCACCTACTGCTCCACACTGCCAACAAACTGCTCTCCCTGTCTAGCATCCTGGTGTGTTCCTATAATGCTCCAGACCACCCCAGTGAGTGCCTCTTTCCCTCCTGCCCCCCAACACACCCCAGCTCCTTACCACTCTGTCTCTTTTACCCTTGCTTTGTGGGCCAGGCTTCCTTGTGGATATAACACCTGGCTGTAAAAGTGCTGAATATGGCGATAGGCTCGTCCATATTGCAGGGAGGAGCCCTGTTGACGCCCTGTTTTATATGATGAATCACAACCTCAGAGGCTAGTGCTCTCACAGCCAGCCAATGAAAACTACTTCAGAAATCCTGAAGCAGAAATTGAAAGGTATTACCCTTTTTTCAACAAAGGAATGGGACTACTTTTACCCTAGCTGGTTTCACCTGTGATGTTCTCTAAGGCCTTCTTTTGGTGTGTACATGTATTGTATGTGCACTTGTACCATTAGCCTTGACCTTTAAAATGGCATTTTCTTCATTGGTTTGCCGATGGGGTGGTCCTAGGTGGCAGGGTACACACCAGGTGCACCGGATGAACCGTACCTTTAGGACCATGCGGTACCACAAGCCAGTTTAGACCATACAGCCCGGACGAGGTGTGCTGTCTAAAGTATGGGCCAGGTGTATCGCTAGATGGGGGTCACAGTCAAACAGCAGGCTCTGATTTGGGGGAGGATAATGAAGGCCGAGGTGGAGTGGAGTACTGAATGGGGGGGTGAGGATGTGTCCTGTGCTCGCTTGCATAATGGGTCTTGACATTGCAGACGCCAAATTGGACTCAAGTCTGTTTATTCACAGTGTCCACAGCAGTTCCAGAACCCACCCTTGCGCTACCAATTAACGACCTGCAGATCAATGCTCATTTCTATAAAAAACATGTGATTGATGGAATGTAAAATGAATATTTGTGAATTATGTAAATATTAAAGAGTTAAGTAAGGCATGCAGGAATAATAGACATGTATATTATATAAGTATATTCATTACTGTACAGCATCTGCAATTCTCGGGCGAAAATATAAAAGGGGTTTGTTCTGCTTTGAAGCTGCTCTCATTTCTTCGTCTTTTATTTCTTCATCATTCCTTTTCTCTGAGCTTTTTTATTAAATATTGTTTATCTTTAATAAGCGGGGGGCTGGTGGTACTGCGTCCACCCTTTTTTTTAAAGGGTAAGGAAGAATAAAGAAAGAGGGACGAGAACGACGGCCAAACGGATTAATTCCCTCCGCGGAGCGGTCAGGGAGACGGAGAGTGCATAGCGATGCGCTTTCCTCGGCAGGCGGCGGGAGATAAGATGCTAATGAGATCATGAGAAGAGAGCAGCAGCCGGGCCCCTGGGGGCCCCGCATAAAGGATCTCTGTAATTTTTCATTTTATTATTATTATTTTGTTAAAGAAATTGTCTCAAGGAAGAAAAAAGGAAAAAAAGACATATAATGATGTCTCGCTTTTGAAATGCGTTGATAATTGGGAATGGACAATTGGTTTTGTTTCAGGATGTGGAAAGGCTTTTCAAAGCTCTGAAACTCATAAGTGAGAGAGAGAGAGAGAGAGAGAGAGAGAGAGAGAGAGAGAGAGAGAGAGAGAGAGAGAGAGAGAGAGAGAGAGAGAGAGAGAGAGGAATGAAAGTGAAAACAACGAATAGAAAAATAGTGGCCTTCTCTTTCCGCACTCCTGTGTCCAGGTGCAAGACTCTCCATTGTTCAGTTATCTTTAGTTACCTAGTTTAGTTTGCCAAATAATCATTAAGTGGATCAAATCCCTATTATAAATATAATATTATTATGATGCAGTGGATCTGGAAAATGCCTTGCAGTGTGGAATGGGGTCTCAGAAGTGTTCCATTGCAGTGCTCTAGTGCAATGTTGTTGAGGTATCTATATAGTACAAATTATAGAAGCATGCTTGTGTTAATTGACCGGTATGTACAATGATAAAACTTTGTCGGTGTAGACACTAGCAAATGATTTATAGCGTATTGTTATTGATATAGTTATTATATTCCCCAGTGGAGATGGGCCTTTAAAATACACTTAATGCATTACTCTAATGAAGTATTCCTGTGCAGTACTCTAATGCAGTGTTCGAATACAGCGCCCCGACACAGTGCTGGAGTTCAGCATTTCAGCGCGGAGCATCAACGCAGTGTTCCACCGCAGTGCTCCGGTGCGCGGATGGATGTGTGAAACTCAAATGTCAGCAGTTCCCTCTGGCTCGTCGTCTCTTTTGGCTGGAGGAGGCGAGGGGCCCCAGTGACCAGACAGAGGGGAGGCAGGAAGTCACGACTCGCTGAGCCTCAGCTCCCGGAACGTGCCGCTGTAGCAGCCGCTAGGCCCAGTGGCAGCCCGTGTTAAACCCCGCTAATGTGGCAGCAAGGCTGGAGAGCCCTCCTTGCTCCTGGACTGCTGTGTGCGGCGCATGTAGCGCCTGTGTTCCCCCTGAATACCCCCCACACACACACACACACACACCCCAGATTAATGACAGGCCGAAACGAGCCGAGAAGCGTTGTAATGGATCTGTGTGAAAGGATTTGCTCGGAATGGTTTTAAACACGGAAAGCGCTGGAGTGGCTACCGACCGGACAGCTACGGGATAACAGCAGGACATTAAAGCGTTGACGGTGCCCGCTGGAGAACGGCGATGGCGAACGGTCCTCCCAATTTCCAGGTAATCCCCCCAGGCTGATTGTTTTCTGAAGTGCACACGGGCAGCGCACATTCATTAACGGCCCACTACAGCTTTTATTTTATTATTTTATATATTTATGTCTTCTCCGGACGCTCTTCAGCAAGGGGTTATCATTTATAATATTCTAAATGTCCTTCCTGGCTAAATGTAGACTAGCAGCAACCTAACAGCAAGCTGTGCAATTTTCTTTCTTTCTTTTTTTTTTTGTAACAAATAAATGGTGTGGGAGTCCAAATGCATTAGCAACTTTGCAAATGGTACATTTGCAGTAGATTTATTTTTATTCTGTACCACCCCCCCTCCCATGCACACACAGTTCCCTTTGATATGAGCTATCAGTGCTCCCCATCACACACACCCCCAATCCAAAATCCGCCTTAGTGTCAATGGCTTTTGATGTAGCCTGTGTGCGCCACCAAATAGAATTTTTAATAAGGAGTCATTATCATTTTGATTTCCCACTGAATGAAAAGAGTGACCTCTGGCATTTATTAAGGGGGGGTGAGGGTGATGGCTGGGAGGGGGCGGTACAGGCAGATATGGCTCAGTGACATTAAACCTAACGTGAGTTGTAACTAGGGGGTGGGGGGGGGGGTGGGGGACAGGCTGGAAAAGTGTTCCCAGGAGAAAGTCCCACTGATGAAAATTGCTCAGACCCTATTTGAGGGTGATTTTTGCGCTGGGATATTTACAGCCCCTGTATTTGTGGCAGACCCATGGCTCCTGCTATAGCCCTGCTATATCTGTATAGCAGCAACGCTTGTCTCTTGAACAGTCAGGGAACTTCCATCTCGACCATTCGATTGCTAGCCTTTCGCCCTCTGGAGTTTGCCACCTGGATGTGAAACGAGGCATGAGAGATTTGTTTGGATTCACTTGATGCTACTGTGGTTACTGTAATGTGTACAGGCTACTTCCTGCTTGTAGCTATCACAGAATTTGCTTGA
The DNA here is from genome assembly GCA_029706075.1 of Aldrovandia affinis. NCBI lineage: Eukaryota > Metazoa > Chordata > Actinopteri > Notacanthiformes > Halosauridae > Aldrovandia > Aldrovandia affinis. The sequence goes on from JAINUG010000003.1 coordinate 10,917,214, forward strand.
GTATACATCCTTGAGCTAGTAGTTGAATTCCTCTGTTTAAGGTTCCCTTCCAGGCCAACCAGTGTTGTATCGTGAGCATAAGAATGCTTTCCTTTGGTTTCCTACAATATTTTAGACCTGAGAAGTGCAGGTGAAATAAATTATTTTTGCTGATGATGGCGTTAAGCCAAAACGTTCAAGCTTCACTGTTCACTTTTATTTTTGTCACTGTGCAACATTAAAATACAAATAGAATCATCAGTTTATAGAGCCTCTGCTGGAATGTTTTCCACGGCACTTTTATCAGTCTGTGGGTCCCCGCCTACTATTCCTAGGCCCGATAAGTAACCAATTTGTTTTTGGAACCAAGATATTACATATAAGAATATTACAAAATAATAATGTTACTGTATACATGAAACCTCACCTGCATTTGTCCTGTTTGAAGGACCATGTATTGTACAATTTCTCTGAAAGACCAGAAGTAATTTTGCATTCAGCAGGATATGAAATCGTGCATACCCCTGTACATGAGGGATGAAGGGGTAGGAGGGAAGTGGGAGGTGTAGGGGAAGCCAACTTTGAAGTGTGCCTTCGATGAATAATTCCGTGATAAACCGGGCAGGATAACTGGCCTTGATTGTTCATGGTTGGGCAGCAGCTGCACTCTTGTGCGAGGAGATCTTTGATCTTCCACGGTTTCCTATGGACTCTTAGCTTGTTGGTGGCGTGAGCGTGAGGATGTAATATAATTCCGTAACACACACACACACACACACACACACATGCTTGACAGAGAGCGCGCTTTCTGTCCGAACAGGGGACAAAGCTCCTCTCCGCATGTTTTCATTTCCACGGAACGAGTTCGCAATTAGCATGCTAATAACGTGATTTGATCCTCTAAAGATCAGGCCAGTGTGAAGTCGCTCTGGTGCTGTGCAGATAACGAAGGACCTTTAACAGAAATTACAGATGGAAATGCGTTTATCGTTTTTTAATCCTGGTTTCGCCAAAATGTGTCTATACTTGTGTTTTTTTTTTGTAAAGCACAAACTCCTCTAGATCTGTTTTTAGTTTGTATTGGTTAATTACGTTGAGAACACTTGATGCTGTGTTGCGTGTTCAATAAATGTGCATATTTGCAGAGCCCTTGCATGTTAAAGTTGAAAGTGGATCAATGTAGAGTCCCGGTGATGCCATTTTGTCAGGGGATGGAGATCAAACGCGTTAAATACAGAGATTCCCGAGGAATAACTGACTTTTAATAGTGACGTTTAGCAATTAGCATTAGGTCATACTTAATTGCTGTGTGCAATAGGCCTTCAAACACACAGCTGCATACGCTCATACTGCACACGGTATGCAGTGAGTAAAGGCTGTACGGGGAAATCTCCGAGGTCGCACCAAAAAAAAAAAAAAAAGCTTTGCACCGATATACAGTACAGTAAAAGTAGCCGACATTGATGCCACAGTAAAAGGAGAGCAAAGAAACGTGTTTAAAACTAACCCCTGGCCGAGCCCAACGGAGAGGGTGTGTCAACAGGAGCGGTAGAAATGTCTGCGTTCAAAGCGCCTGTGCGTTGACAGGCTCGTGCGCACAAAGACCGCGTTTCTGGTGGGAGGCTCCTGGAAACGCGCGCAGCGGGGCGCATGCAGAAGGCTGTGTCCCTGAGATTGTACAAGTTTTTCTCTCTTTCTCTGTGCCTCTTCCTTCCCTTTCGTTCAGCCTCTGTCTCGCTGTCTTTCTCTATAATATATTACAGTTTGAGCACATAGGAACAAACCGGGACAGAGAGAGCGTGTGTGCCTGCGTGCGTGCCCTCGATTGAAAATAAAAACCGTACCTCTTTAAAAGTAAGTGTGTGTTGTCCATTGTCAAGCCCCACGAGGCAATTGTAAACCCTTTGGCGTATCACATTTTCTTTTGGGCATTCTTTGCCTTGGTTTTCACGGTAGCGAAATGCAAAACATAAACAAATTACATTTTTCTGCACAACATGAATCATTTTGCACCTATGTGCGTTTGAAACAGCAGACAGAGGGCGTAGTTATTTGTATATGGGGTAAAAAATACGTATGGACATGAAATGGGTTGCCAATCTATCAAATATAGTGCTTCAGCTCTAGGATTGTGTGGAATGTTTTATATTTACGATGTAATTGGAATCCTGGTCATTAAAAAATAGAAATCCTAGCAACGGCTCTGTGCGCAGACCGCGCGTGACAGCGCCGTTCAGATGAAGTAGGGTGCCTCGTGAATTCCGGAGACTGCCTTCAGGAAGCGAGGGAGATGGGATTCGGATGATCTGTGAATGAACGCACTCAAATTCGCCTTGGCCACTTCATTAAATGGCCAACAAACGCGATGATGTACAAAACAAACAAGATTGCCAGTGGCAGGTATTTTAACAGCTTTCGGTGTTGCGAATTCAAATTATGACTCTATGGAACAGTGTATATTACAAAGAGTTCTGTCTTGAGGTTACAGTAAAGATGATCAAACAAATGACTGTAAATGTGTGCCTTTAATTGTATTCCGATGTAACATTCCTTTGAACAAATAGCTTGGCAGCATTTAATTTAAACCAGTGATCACAATGGCCTTGTAGATTACATTAATTATTTCAGTTTATCAGAATAAGAAAACGGCTGTGTATTTTGTACCAGAACACAGTATAACTATATGCACACAAAATTGCCCTCAGTCAGCTTTCATCCGTTTATTTTTAAATGACTGTCTATATGAGGGATTAGGACCTGCCATTATTTTTCTTCAGGAAAGTTCGCATCTTCCCGCTGTTGTGCCAGTTTAGGTAATGAATACATTCTTAAACTAGAATTATGTTTACCACTAGACATGACGAGTCTGCAGCTACACTGTGCCTACGTGGAGCCATATTCCGATTTACATTCCCAAGATAAAAACTGACAGTACGACCGAGAGCAGTCTGGGCTTTTCTTGGGCCTCATTTCAATAAACCAGAATGGGGTGTGCGTGCCGCAAATATAATTTTAATTTTAATTTTAGGGACAGTGGGCAAATACACTAATTGCACCACAGTTAGCAAAACTGGTCAATTCCATCTGTAGTCCCTGGAAAGCCGCCAGCAATATAATGGTCGCTCTTAATTTCACGATTAACACTATATTAATAACTGGCGCGTGCTTTGTCGCTCGCGTGGACTTGCGCGAGAGGGCTTCCCCAAGACCTCTCCAGTTTCCGGACATGGCAGTCCGAGTTGTCTGAAAGGACATTGGAGTTAAGTGGTTGCGATGGCAATGGCAAGAGATGCATGCACTTGGGTTAGTTTATATCCGCAAATAATGTTTCCAGCTGTGACACTTCCTTGGCTGAGGGTTGCAGGTTGAGACACTTTAAAAGGAGAAAAAAAATCTCCATATCGGAGCGATTTCATATGGTGTACCTTGGGAAAACAGTATGCGAAGTTGTGGCAAACGGGAGATGCATTGGTAATGTCCACCGAGCATAACGACGAAAACGGAACAGACAATGCTACTGGCCTTGAGTATGTGAAGCGGTGCGCGAGCGCCCTCACTGCTGATGCAGTAGTCCGGCAGTGCACTCCCGTCCGCGCGCTCTGCTTTCGACTTCTGGTGATGAAGACAGTCCAGGAACTGTCGAGTAACTTAGAACTCACAAAGAAAATGCTCGCGATGACGAAATATTACAATTATATTGATGCATGCGTATCTCGTTATTTATTTACGTTGAATTTATTTACAGAGATATTCAGTGGCAATGGCAATTATTTGAAAATCCTCAAATGAGCAGTAGAACGAAAGGAAATATGATCAAAATAACACAAATTTTGCATCAACAGATGCAGAAAATCTGAAACTGAGCTGAAAAAACTGAAAATAATCTTTGAAATTAATAATGGTTTGAGCCAATTTTAACTAATGGCTCTTGCTGACATTGTGTATCATTGAGTGAAAATGAAATGGAGGGGAAAAACGAGTAGCTATTTATTTAGGATTTTAAAAAAATTAAAACAGAAGCCCAATCAACCATGGATAAACCTTAAAGTTGGAAAGCATTGGAAACTAGCCTTGGCTTAAAAAGCATGATAATACAATGGCATGTCATGTCTTGATAATTGTACACCTCATAGTATCAACATTACATTATCTGTCCCTTTGAAATAAGCGAGTAAAAACTTTTCACAACGCAGCACCCGGTGCTCTTGAGTGTGACATAATGGAACACCAACAAAAAAAACGCTCTTCTTAACATAGTGAACCACAGTGAGTGAAGCGAGGTGGAAGACGAGGCCATTGGTGCCTGTAGCTGCGTGAGAGAGACGGCACGTTATTATCACCCCACAGAGTTTGTTTGAAAATAAACCTCACCCACTGAATGGATGTTAATCAGTAAGTTGAGGTGATTCAAGATCGATGCGCAAACCTTATCCCATCTTTCCAGCAAGATCTCTGACAACCAGGCATTGATTTGCAATATCCTCAAATCTGATCCTGTAATCCTGGCTTTCTCTTCTTTGTAAGACCAGTGCATGTGATTGAAGTGTCCTGACAGCTGGCCTAAAACTACCCCTCTTGTTTTAGTAATATTCATGTAATAAAGTACGTTTAAAAAAATACAAATACATTTTTTTAAAAGCATACATCAGTATCCAGACACACGGTTGTGATGCAGTTAATTTAACAAACTAACATTACAGGGGAAGTGGTGCCAGTCAAACAAATCTTGTCAAAATAAGTTTGACTGTGGGGGGAAAAAAAGAGGTCGTCAGATTTGGTCCCGGAGTGTCAGATATGTTTCTGGACGTTGTACACGCTCTTAATTACATGGATAAATTATTAGACTAATGCAGGTGACCATGAGCATTTGGTGAAATTTCTCATCACATGACCACATGCTTTACTGTAGCTTTAATAGGTTTTTTATGTCCAACAATATTCAAGAGCTTGGATGGAACAAAACCCAGATGCATCTCTGGCGCTCCCGGCATAGTATAAACACGGCATGAGGAATGGTGGCGTTGGTGTGGAAAAATGTTTGTGTTTGTCAGGCATGATCCATGTTGCAGATCTGTGCATTCCCTCATGCATGTTAAGGTGTTTTATGTTGACCGAGGCTGACAGGGTGGAGGTTGTTCAGCCCTGTGTTCTTGCAGTTGGTGCAAGGCTTAATGTTGGGCTGAGTGTTTCAGGTCGTTCAGCTCTGTGTTCAGGCATTGTGTTTGAGGAGGTTTTGCTCCATCAGCTCTTCCTACGCGTGAACTGCAACAGTTTGTGCTTCCGTGAGGGGGGTAGGTCCGCTGCGGGGCATTGGAACTATGCACCGAGCGGTGCGAGTGGCACGAGAGATACAGTCAGCTCATGAGCTAAAGACCAAGGTTCCCAGCTAAATGAAATAGTTGTGATGATTCAGCCTCTACGTCACAGGTGTCAAACTCATTCCATCGAGGGCCGAGTGTATGCAGGTTTTTGTTGCAACCAATGCACTACACCAGGTGATTTCACTAATTAGCTCACTTCTTCAACTAAGGAGGGAACCTAATTGAAATCACCTGGTGTACTGCATTGGTTACAACAGAAACCTGCACACACTCGGCCCTCGATGGAATGAGTTTGACACCCCTGCTCTAGGTGGATGATGTCACCTGCAGTGGATGATCACATGGCCACTCACAATGCTACACTTTGGGATTGGGGTTGTGGATTTAAGTGAAGCTCTGCGCTCAGGTGCTGCCGTTTGACCAGTGCTGTACCTGGGGGTGTCTGTCCCAGGTGGAGGAGCGCGAGGCTCAGATCCAGGAGCTCCAGGACACCATCACGGAGCTGCACCAGGAGATGTCCCTGAAAGACCAGGACAAGCTGAGCCAGCTGCAGGAGCTCCATCTCCTGGAGAGCCGGGTCAAGGAGCTCACCCTGCAGGTACGACTTTGTGCTGTGCCCTCATCAGGCCAGGCCACTTTATACAGTGTAGTTCATCCAGCCTCCATTACCCAGATGTGTGCCAGAACCTGCCTTGTGTAGCTCAGAGAACTGCTATCCCCAGAGAGTCAAGCGTTTTAAAACTACAGATATTAATCTAAGAACTGGTATAGGTTTTGCTTATCGTTGCTTATTGCTAATTGTTATGTGTTCTTTGTTAGTCATTGGAGATGGCTTGAATCCTTGAATTGCCTTGCTCCTGTTGCCGTGTACAAATGAACAATATATATATATATATATAATGGTGAAAAAATATTTTCTTTTTGAATGTGAAACCTATACCTGTTCTTAGGCAGCCTTGTTCTGCCATCACTGCGTCCAGCCGGCATGACAAATGTGCGCTTAACCTGAGATAAGTATGCGCAGCCTGACCCTGATTTCAGGGTGGAGTATTCCATGTTACCCACTGTGAATGACAAATGCCTCCCACGCAGACAGGAAGCAATTCTCCCCATGCTTCTGAATTCTTGTTAATGTACGGCTGAACCCTGACGTCTGTTGCCAGGATACTTTTCTCAACTACTCACTCTGCCCATTTTCTTAAGAACTTAATCCTGTTAATGCAGTGTTCGATTAGAGGAGTTTAACCTTTGACCTTGCCCATGAAAGGGGCAGAGGAAAAGATTCTCTATTATGTTTGTGGTGAACAGAAGAAAAAAAAGGTTGATTGTGTTGCCGAACGTTTGCCTTGTTCTGTGCGTTTCAGATAAAACTTCAGGAACCAGTAAGCAACGCTGTAGGCATAATCACTACAGTGATTAGCAGTCTCTGGTAGAGATATTGATGAAATCTGTGAGGTTGCACTTTAATCTGAGCTCCTAATCATTTCACTGAAGACAGTCATTTGAATACATTTCCATATTCCATACCAGATGTATTCCATGGTGTATTGTGCTGCTCTGATATTTGGTGGATGGGGCCCAAAGTACACAAAATGGGGGAAAACATTTTATTTTCTTCATAATTGCAGTGAGACAGGTGCATTTAGGATTGCAGGTGTGTTTTCCTCCCTCTGTAAATCACTGCATGTGTTTGTCGTCATCCTTCATTTGGAGTCTCATTGCCTTTGTCAGCACAGGTATAAATGGTGCTCCAAGCTTTCGGCTCACACAGTCCTAGCACAGAATGAAAAGGTTTGTGCTGTGTGCGATTGTCCTCGCTGCAGGTACAGAGCTCAGAGGAAACCATCGCCCAGCTGAGACGCGAGGTGGCTGCTGCAGGGGCTTGTAGCAGTGCTCTGTCAGGGAGTGTGAGTAATACTGAAAAAATGTGTGTGTGCGTGGGCATTTGTGTGTGTGGGGGCGTGCGTGTGTGTGTGTGTGTATTTGCGTGCGTGCGTGTGTGTGTGTGTTTGTCTTAGTTGTGTCAGGGCTGCAGCAATGTATATGCATTATGACTTCACAATAATGTGACGGTTCTGGAGTTCATGGTCCCCTAGACACCACATGACATCAACTCTTTTAAGGCGTGAAATATGTATACACAAACACACATGCACAAACACACTCATAGACAATGCTGTAATCTGAAGAAATAATATGAATTATGATATTCATGGCCATGGATTTCAAACTTGGAGAGAGAGTGACTGACCGCAGATGTGCAAAGTCAGACAGCTCTGATGTGGGGAACCAGGAGAGCGTGCGTGAGGGCTCTGTCTCCCCCACCCCTCGGAAGATGAGCCAACTGTCTCTTGACATCCACAAGCATCTGGCACTCCGCCCAGAGACATTGGGAGCCAATTTACTGTAATTAATTGTAATATTGTGCAATTTTAATCAGGGAGTAATTGTGCATAATTACCTTATAATTCCTGGATAGGATCAGATTGTAATTGCAGCCAGTGCAGCAAAAAGAAAAAAGCCAAAGAGTTCAAGAGGGAACTTGCGCAGGTCCATGAAACGCAGAAGGCGCTGCCTCCCCCCTTTTGTTACATTTTAATGTGGAAATTGTCCAAAAATAATGACAACTTCTGTCTTTGCTTATTGAATTTCAGGGGTCAGGCACAGTTAATTACAGCACATTATGCGCCGCGCGCGTGGTTTGAGAGATGGGAGAGAGATTGCGCTGGCCGCTCATGTTTTGTAATAGGGCTTGTGTTTGTCTGTGGGATCCTGACCTTCGAGCTGTATTAAATGTTAGTTAATACCCCCCTAATTCTCAGGGCTCAGGCTTGCGCTGATTCGGCCCACAGAGCTTACAGGCCTCGCCGTGGGCCTGAGTGGGGATTGATGGGAAAACAGGGAGTAGTGGCTGTAGTGTGTGTGTGTGTGTGTGTGTGTGTGTGTGTGTGTGCGTGTGTGCGTGTGCGTGTGCGTGTGCGCGTGCGCGTGTGTAGTGGTTCTAATACCTTAAATAGCTACTGCTGCTATTGCATTTAAAAATACATAATGAAATAATGTAATAACTCATAGCTGACTAGCATGGTCTTCATTCATCCGTTGGTCTCTGCTCTCCAGTTTTCTTCACCGATTCTGAATTCCTTGTAAAAACGGTGGTACTTGCTCAGATTTGTCATTCAGAGTTAAATAATCGTCGTGATTTTGCGTTGATTGAACACTACCCCTAAGTTATGCTGATGGTGTGGCATAAGTATGTATTTATGGTAGAGATGTGGTGTATGCATAACCATACAGCCATTAGAGAAGAGTGTTTGTGCCCACTTGTGGTCGAGCACGTGGTGCGTACTGCTTGTGAGCGGCTGGAAAGAAACCGGACTTAATGGCAGGTGAGGTGGGTCCGAGATCATCGCTAATGGTAATATATTTTCTTATTTTGGTCAAAGAGTAAAAAAAGAATAGCTAGGAATGGGTCTCTATCTGGAGTAAAATGGTGCTGGTTGTCCTTCAGTCCCCGGAATAAAACCCTTTGAGAAGATAATTCTTTATTATTATTCAGAGCCAGCCTTTATTTCGGATGGTCTGTGCTCTCTCTCTCTCTCTGTCTCTCCTTCTCTTACTCTCCATCTCTCTCTCCCTCATTCCCCCCCTCCCTCTCCCTTCCCCACAATTTCCCTCTTCTTTCATTTTGTGTGAGTCGGGGCATTGCTGCAGCCGCTGCAGTGCCGTTATGATTGGGGGTGGGGGTGGGGGTGGGGGGCGGGGGGCTAGCGCTTCACGGCGGGGCTCTGTTTTATATTCATCAAAAGAGCCGGCTTTGATTTGCAGCCGTCTGTGACATGTGACAGCACGGGACTGCAGCATCGCCGCTGAAGAAATGGTGCGCCTTCTCCCCACGTTCCCCGCTCCTCCCAAACCCCCACCACCGCCTCGTAAAATCTTTATTATTAACAATCATTATCGTTGCTCGTTGCCTTTTTTTTTTCTTCTTTCTTTAACTCCCGTTGACCCGCTGCGGTGTGGCATGTTTGACGACGAATGTGCTGCCTCGCTGTAAATGTGAGATTGCGCAAATAATAATGCACAGTGTGATTGTGAGTCTGCACGGCTCTTCCTGGTGCCTTAACTCTTTGCTGTTCTCGGGGTTGGGGTTGGGGTTGGCCTCCAGAGCTGTCTCCTTGAGCCTGTTCCCAGAGGCAGACTCCTGCACAACTGCTTGGCATGAAGGCTTTGTGTAGCGTGTTTGTGTATTGTATGTATGGTTATTGTGTGTTTGTGTGGACCGTTTGTGTGTGCACAGTGTTTCTTGTTTGTGTGTATTGTTTCTGTGTTTATCTGTGACAATTGCATGTTTATTTTATGTGTGTTTGTGTGTGAGTATATGTGTTTGTTTGTTTGTTTGTTTGTATGTAGGTGTGTGACAATTCCATGTTTATTTTATCTATGTGTGTGTGTGTGTGTGAGTATATGTGTGTTTATTGTTAGTATGTGTGTGTGTGTGTGTGTGTGTGTGTGTGTGTGTGTGTGTGTGTGTGAGAGAGGGAGGGAGTGATTAGGGTTCAGTTCGAGCGCTGAACCCGCACCAGCGCCTGTGTTGTGGTAAGACTGGGCAGAGGTGGGGTGTGGCCTCTGGTTGTGGGAACAAGTTTCACACTTCAAGTGTTGAGTCTGTTACGTGCTGGGTTCGGGGATCTTGGAGACGGGTCGTATTGTAATAATCCTTGTGCTCTGCTGCAGAGGCTGATCTGGCCATGAATACTGAAAATGTCTCAAATTGCAGCCAAATACATAAATACTGTCCCCACCGCAACCTGGGGCTGGAAAAACACGCACGCACACATACACACACGCACGCACACACACACGCACATGCACGCATGCACACACACTCACACACACGCACGCACACACACACACACACACGCACATGCACGCATGCACACACACACTCACACACAGGCACACACATACTCACACACACACACGTTTGAACAGGGTCTTGGTGCTCCTGGGAGCTAGGCTGGGAAATGATAAAATGTTGTAAGGAGACAGCCCAGGCCCAGCTCATATGAACATGTGAAAGTGTCTTTGTTGTATGTGTATCTCTATTCATGCATTTTGTGTGGCAAGCGGAAGCCTCAATCCTTAGCTGTTCTCATCCACCTGTAGGTAGTGAACACTGAAGGAACCTTTGAAAGAAGCTCAGAGTGTGCTCTGCGGATCATTTACACATCAGGTCTTCTGTGTTTCTCCATAAAATAGTTGAATGTTTAACCTTGGATACAAAATTACTCCGAAGGCATGGAGGGGGCAAGGAGGGGGCAGGTAAGGAAAGCGAGAACGAGGGGCAGAAAGGAAAAGAGCGGGAGGGGCAGATAGGATAATAGACAGAGGAGGCAGATAGATTGGAAGGTAGATGATAAAAGCGCAGGAAGGTAGGTTTGGCCGAGAGGGAACTATTTGAGAGAGGAAGGGAAGGGAAGGAAAGAGAGAGCGAGAAGGAGGGCAGAAGATTTCTCCAGTAATCCTTGCGACGCTCCACTTTGTGTCGGGAAGTGAATTTCTCGCAGCCGTCCCTGTTATCACAGAGGTCAGCGCACAGAGCCCCTGTGCGGAGTCCATGTGCAGCTTTCTGGACTTCAGAAGCTCCTCTGTGGTTTAGGTCCCTAACCTCGCCTCAAAGCTCTGTGTAAATGTGCTGGACTTGTGATGGGCGTTCCAAAAGGCCCTTTTTAACAGAGCGCTCCGTTCTACGATGTGCGACTGTATGACACCAAGACTCGCAGCTCTGTGAGTTATTGGGTTAGCCTATTTTTGGAGGTGTGTGGGGGTGAGGGTCCACAGGATGCCGGAAGCATCGCGCACCAGTCGTGAAAAGTGCTACTGTCCGCAGGTGCAGTAGGCGGTGGAGTATGACTGTCTCGATGTGCTGACCCGTGGAGAGAGAGGGTGACGCGACTGTCCGTGCTTCTCCTTACTTGCGTCACAAAAACAGAGGGACCGCTCAGCCCAATACCAAGTTTGTAAATGGCTTGTAGGTAGTTTGCACGTTATTCGAAAGGGGCACAAGAAAAGCCTAATGACCGTACCATAGAAACCTCAACAAGAGTAACCACTTGTCTTTATGAACGCCTGACGTTATTCTCCCCTTACGTTCAGAAGGAATAGAACTGACATGTTTCAGCTCTAGGCAAGATGCACTGTCTGCGCTTCACTTTGCTGACTTGCGTGGCACAGTGAATCGGAAAGTGAAAGACGGATGCTCTTGTCTAGGGAGCTGGCAAAGCTGACATGAGCTCAGACAGATGAAACCGCTTTTTTTCAGCGACTGGAAGGTTGGCACTCGATTCTCTATGCCGATGTCCTGAAGAATAGATGATATTCTGGCGCTACCTTGCAGTTCTACCGAAGTGCATCAAAAAAATACAATGAACTTAATATCAGAATTTCAGCCACTCACACAGACAATGGAGAGCCCTAGCACCACTTTGCTACGCTACCAAGGTGCCTGGAGCAGGCAGCAGAAGCATCCGTTCCGCTACACTTGCAGTAGAAATGTAGAAAGCAATCATTTGTTAAAACCAATGCGTCTTGACTTATAGTCTTCGTCAGGGTCTCATCAAACAATGGAAAAAGACAATAATTATAAATGGTAGGCTAACACATTTAATAATTAAAATCGTCCAATAGCAATTTGAGCGGTCTAAAGGCAAACAACCATGAAGAATACAAGACAGTCAGGTGATCAGCTACAAATGGGATCACCAAAAGTAGGCGGTGCGCTGTGCTTGGCCAATGGGATCCTATTGATGTCACAAGTGCATTTTTCTAAAGTAACTGCCATTTGGAAGGTAGCTGTTTGTCAGTCGTACATGGAAAACGAAAGTGAAAACAAACAAGACTCTGGTACCTAGTATCACACACATTTGTACTATAAGCTCAATAAACAGATAAAACAAGTATATATATATTGTTAATCTTTGATCTTAAAATCTTCAATTCATGCCTTTTGGAAATAAGACCACCTTTCTTTTTCTTAAGTGATTTTCTTCTTGAATCCTCAGTGTTGTGAAATATGGATGCGTTTGATTCGGTAAGAGTTTGCTACACCGGGTGTGGTGTGAGGGTGACCGTGTTCCTGGAGTGGGTGACTCGCAGTCGAGTGAGTCACTGTCCCAGTGACGCCGCCGTCACATGACTCGCTCAGTCGCACGCAACCTCCACATCTCGCTAAATGCATCCTGCACCTGGCTGCCTGTATGCTCACTGCTGTCTGGAAGAGTGATAGACTGTACAAATATGTCAATACAAATTACACCAGCAACGGGAAGCAGGCGGTTGCTGTTTGTTTTCTCTTTTAGAGAATGCTTTCTTTTTTTTATTTGCCTGTTATCAGTGCAAGGAATGAGTATAGTGTCATTGGGTTTTCTTTGTGGGCAACTGAAAGTTGACTGCTTCTCGTTATCCTTCTGAAGTCAGAGATTCCGGTACAGCAAGCGCTTGACACCAGCCTTCTTTTGTTCTTACGGCAAAACGGTGCCGGCAGAATTTAAAAGCGGTAAAACAAAAGTCAGGGGAGGATGCCTCAGATTCAATAGCAATCATTGGGTGAGGTGTTGGATATGGAGCAAAAAGTAGAGTGGGAGAAATACAGGTGAATTTTTAGGTACATTTTCAGGTAATCACTCATTCAATGTTAGCCGGTATAGCTTTTCACCATCAGATAGGATGACTCTCTCTGGAACAGTGGAACCTCCTGTAGCAGAGAGGAGCAAATGGTTATGGGTGTCAGAAAGATGCTTTGAAACACCCGGCCTTGCCCTAGAATGGCTTTAGCAGGACCTTACAGAACCCACCGGAGTCCCTCAGCACCCCGTCCCTGTGTTTAAGAGGCCCTTTTATCCACCTGTATCTCTCCCTCCTCCCTTATTATTTCCAGTGGCTGTGCTGTCCTGCGCAGTCAGCAGGAGGGAGCTGGACTGGGATTAGAGCAGGATTCTGTGGTGTGGAGCGGCTCTGGCCGGAGTGGGGCTTTCTGGGGTTCAGGGGAGAAGCTGGACCCTTCCAGCAAATGAGTGAGAGTGGTGTGTGTGTGTGTGTGTGTGTGTGTGTGTGTGTGTGTGTGTGTGTGTGTGTGTGTGTGTGTGTGTGTGTGTGTGTGTGTGTGTGTGTGTGTGTGTGTGTGTGTGTGTGTGTGTGTGTGTGTGTGTGTGTGTGTGTGTGTGTGTGTGTGTGTGTGTGTGTGTGTGTGTGTGTGTGTGTGTGTGTGTGAGAGAGAGAGGTGTGTGTGCGTGCGTGAGAGTGTATGTTAGTGTGTGTGTGTGTGTGTGCGTGAGAGTGGTGTGTGTGTGTGCGTGCGTGAGAGTGTGCGTGCGTGCGTGCGTGAGAGTATGTATGAGTGGTGTGTGCGTGCGTGCGTGAGAGTATGTATGAGTGGTGTGTGTGTGTGTATGCGTGTGTGTGTGTGTGTGTGTGTGTGTGTGAGAGAGTGAGAGTGGTGTGGTTTTGATGAGGTCGCTCCTCTCTGGTCTCCGCCTCGCATCCCCGTCGCTCTTCCAATTTGACAGCTGATGGGATCTGGAATGAAACGGCTGTGAATGTGAATTGCCAGCGATAGATATAACAGTCCCATTTCTCTCCTATCCATTTCTTTCCCCTGCGCCCCCGCCCCCTCCCCCGGCCCCCCGCCTGTATTTCCACTCTTCTGCTGAACAGCTCTTCCTTCTTTGTCTGAGCCATGTTTGGTCACGCATTGGCCTGTGGAATGGGGGGGGTGCAGAGTCACTGCTACACTGTCAGCACCTAACCCCCCCAAAACACCCCAACATTGGCGATATCTAAATCCCTGAGGTATATTAACCCCCCGCCACGATTCTCCTTGACAGATTTCACACAGACTCTGCCCAAATGATCCCCCTTCCCACATACAGCCACGACTACAATCTGCCAGACCTGCACACTTCACATTTGGAGGGGATGGAAGGGGCAATCTAAATGCCACCATCGTTGATCACAGCAAACTACCTGAGGTAGATAGAAGTACTAAGGACTCCCATTTTTTATTTTATTTTATTTTTTTATTAAAACATTTACGTTTTTATGAGGAAGTTCCACACGAACCCAAAAGTACATCTATGGTCTTTACAAGGATGTTTTGTAAACATACATTGACTGGGTTTGGTGCGCTCTCCCAGGTCAACTCCAGAATGAGGTGTTCTTTTTTTTTTTTTTTTTTCTTAGATTTTATCCCATTTTCTCCCAATTTGGTAGCCAATTAGACCCGCTATTTTATGTCAATCCCCCCCTAGTAATGTGAGTTTGCTGCCATAGTCCTGCGACCGGTAGTGACGAAGGCGAAGTAATGCCTCTTCCGAGACGGCACTCTTATGTGCCACTCTTATGTGCAGCGAACGTCATGTCGGCTTCCCTCCCCCCTCCCTGGGGCGTACAGCCAATCGCCGCCCCTGGTGGCACTCCCAGCCAGATCCGACTCTGGCGTGATGGGGAATTGAGCCCCAGTCTCCGTGGCCAGCGTCGGACGTTGTACCCACTGGACCATGCGGGAGGCCAAGAATGAGGTGTTCCTGAAGGATGTGCACGCAGGTGTTGGATGTAAAAAAAAGTGTGACAGAGATTGCTTCCTGTTCCCAAATCAGGGCTGTGCGTTTGTCCTGATCTGCTCGGCGTTGGCTCAGTTTGCACGCCGGGCGGGGGCCGGCTGATTTGCTTTTCTCCCAGCAGGCAGTGCGTGGAGGGCTATTTGTACGGCGCAACGCAGAGACAGAAACGTCTGCGCTTTCCGCGCTCCAAAAGAAGTACCTCTCACTCCTCCGTCTGCCTAGATGGATTTTCCCCGGCCGCCTCGGGTTTGAGGGACATTTCTCAAAGTGGCGTCTCGTAAAGGAGCGCTCTCTCTTTCCTGTCCTTATCACCGCCAGCTGGAAACAGTCCCACAGTCCCACCTACGCCGCGGTGAAGCATCGTCCCCCGCTCGCCACAGGTGCATGCGTGCGACTGCGACTGCGTGTGCGCGCGTGGGCGTTCGTGCGTGTGTGCGTTTGCAGGTGTGTTTGTTCGTGCGTGTGTGTGCACGTGTGTGTTTGTGTGGGGGGCGAGGTTCAGGTGCGTGTGCCCGTGTATGTGTGTGTGGTGTGGGTGGGGTTACGGGTATGCGCACATGAATGTGTGCATGTGCCTCTGCGTGTTTTATCGACATCAAAGGAAGAGACCGGCGTGACACACGCACACATACGCACAAATCTGCGTAGGTAGGTGTGTATCTGTGTATTTGGGCGTGGCTGTGCAGAAGGCCTGCAGCATGTTCCCTCCCCCAGCCCCTCCCGTTTTCCTGTTTGCTTTACGCCTGCGACAGAAAGCCAATTTGTGTGCCGCAAAACAGGAAGGTGCAGCCAGCGCCGGGGTAACAGCAGGTTTCTGATCCTCCCTCGGGCCGACGCCCGTTTCCCCAGAGCGGCGATGGTCGGCGGGGTCAGAGGCGCTGCTCTCGGCCCTTTAAAGCGCGCAGGGGGAGCGCAGTGAAATGTTTACAGCGTCGCCATGGTCCCCCGCTGCCGCGGATACCGCTGCAGCCTGCCCCTAATCGCTCATCTCCGCCTGTCGGTCATCTGCGCGTCGTGGCGTCCCATGCCACTCTTAAAAGTCAGCGCCGCAAGGACGTGTTTTAATGCGCCCCCGCAGCGCTAGCGGTGGTCAGATGCAGCTAAGCACACGCCCATTACTCACCGTTTGCACCAGGGCTCTGTGAATGCATCAGCGTTAGCATGAGCCGCTAGCACGGGCCTCCATCGCTCTCTGAGAGGGTGTTGATGAAGGGCTTGGGGGGGAAATTCCAGTCTTCGCCGCTGACCGACGGGTTTGCACTAGACGTCCGCTCCTCAGCCACGGAGGGTGACCGGCTGGAGGCCAACACCGAAAGTCGAATTGATAGCACCATGCGCAGAATGATGATAATAAAAATGCCTGCACACTGATCAACATCACTTTCAGTAACAGATTGGATTTATCTTGGTATTCGGGAGAGGAGGTAATCTTGGTCACACACGATCCACCTTTGGGTGGCATGTCGATGCGTGAAGAGAGTTTTAAAGGCCTGTCTTCTTTCTCCATCAGTGAGGAAGGGGGTCGGGGGGTGGCGGTGGCTGAACGGTGTCTGTGATGGTTTTAGCCTTTTTCCCCCAGTGTTAGCGGTTGCCATTTTTATCCCTAAGCCAGTGCAGCTGGCGCACACTGATTTGAACTCAATTTTGGGGAATTGCGGTCACACGCAATCATCACATTGGATTAAAAGTCGCTGTGATTTTAAGCACTCGACTCCATTGCCAAAATCAATAAAGGAAGTCAATAGTTGGACTCACTGCTGCTTTTCCACTTACTGTTAAGGCAGCACTGCAAAGCTCTTCAGGTGAGAGCGTCTCTGTTTACAGAAACACAGCAGGAAGCCCGTGGTCCACGGGGCTAATCTTAATGGCCAGGTTTGACATAAATCTCACATTTATGGGTCCGGGAGATCGGGCCTCTCTGAGCCGTTCAGCCACCCGCAAGATCACTAACGCTGCGCTTTAGGAGGGGAAAAGAACAACAAACTACGCCAGGACTGACAGGAAGGACGGGTGTGTGTCCCTACAGCAGGGCTCTTGTCTGTATCCAAACACCCCAGCGTCTGCAGCACTGAAACCCGAATGCACTTTTACACTGAAGGAGTATTCACAAGATCTACACCTCCAATGTGAATGGTTCTCCTGTGGAACTTATTGAATTCAAATTTGATAAAAATTCTCGGTTGTATAAGTTGTAGACTCATCCTGATCATACACTGGGTTTCACTGTTGCCAAGTGCTGGCCGTGCCAGTAGCAGTGCCAGTGCCAGTGCTGGATGTGGCCGACAGGCCCACAGGACAGCGCATGATGGGTGGTAGCCTTGCCCAGGGAGGGAGGGTATCGCTCAGCTTGGTGTTTGCCTTGTCCAGGGAGGGAGGGTATCGCTCAGCTTGGTGGTAGTCCCTTTTTCAGTGTGCAATTGCAACTCCCCTGATCACTTTGGCGCCTAAGGTCTGCAGAGCATTCAAATTAATGGGGAAAAATGGACCTAAGAATATGGCATGCTTCAGAAAATTGAGGATGAAAAGAGCTGGCCATGCCACTGCGGTTTATTACACCTCGAAAAACAGCCTCTGAATTCAGGGTGTGGAATTTACTCTCCGTGTTATTTAGCTTGGCAGACTTGTTGGCCCAGAGGAGATGAAGATGAGCTGCTGCCCGTTGAAAGGACAGCTGATCGCACAGACGATGATTCGCCTTTCAGCGCGTCTCAGCCCCTAAATGAAATTAAGTCTTACTTTGTCAAATGCGTCTCGCCGCTAATTAATTATAATATAGAGCAGTAGTACTGGGATTGTTCAGTGGGAGCTGACCCTGTTGTGTCTTTTTATATATTTATATATTTTAATGTATTTCATTAATTCAGTCCATACATACACCAGCTGGAGGAAGGACTTTTGGAATCTGTGTAAGAGGGGTAATGTAGTGAGAGTGCGAGTGCGAGGGACTGACAGCACATCGTTTCTCCACCCGCTGTGGGGCTCGTAACGCCTCGCTCTTCAGCCCCCAGTGTAAGCGGTGTTTGTGGTACGTCCCCCGCGCATGTAAAAACATCTCCATTCGTGTCTGGTTACGTGGCACGGCTGTGAGAGACCAGTGTGCCTGCCTTTTGGAGTCAGAGACAAAAAAGGTCAGCGGACGCCATGGAAAAACGTTTGACGATGAAAGAAAGCTAAAGTCCGAATGCAGCCGAGTGACTGAGTGGAGGCTAAGGTGCCCAACAGCTCTGACTCTGACTGGCCCTCCTTCTGCTGTGAACTCTCATGCACGCACACACACACACACACACACACACACACACACACACACGCGCACGCTCCTTCGCGCGCGCGCACACCAATAATGAGCTGAGGAGAAAAGAAATAAGCCGCGGCAGTGTATAAGACAAGTGTCAGCATGTCCTCTTCACCGGCCATAAAAATTAATTAAAGAAAAGGAATTTTTATTGCGCTCTGCCGGCTGAAGGCAAGCGCCTGGCTGCTGCTTAATAATAGCCTTTCCTGGGGCTGCTGTCAAACCGCCTCCCACTGAATAATGGCTGTGTGTGTGTGTGTGTGTGTGTGTGTGTGTGTGTGTGTGTGTGTGTGTGTGTGTGCGTGTGTGTGTGTGGTGTGTTTGTGTGTGTGTGTGGGGCGTGTGTGTGTGTGTGTGTGTGTGTGTGTGTGTGTGTGTGTGTGGTGGTGTGAGAGAGAGAGAAAGAAAGAATGTGTGTGTGTGTGCATGTCGAGTGACAAAAAGAGGTGTGTGTTTGTGTGCGTATGGATGTTGTACTTGTGTGGATGTGTTTTTGTGTCTGTGTGTGTGCATGTGAATTAGGGCCGTCACTTTCACAAAAAAATCATGTTCAATATTTGGATAAAACATGTTGATATTCAAATATGCGTGTTACAGACCGGCCAATAAAGGGAAATAAATAGTTTTAGCAGGGGGAGGTTAAAAACCTCTTCAATATTTATCCTGGAAAAGTCACCTTGCTTTTCTTGCAAAGCGTGAGAAATGCTAGTTTGCGCAACCAAACTTCGGTCCAGATACTAAAGTTCTTTACAACTACATTTGAACTCGTGTATCCCCCTGCTTTTGATAAAGTAGATAATCTTTCCCATGGCAGAATTTATTTGCAAAGTGCAAAATATGAAGACAAACATAGGGTCAGCTACTGTTCAAAATGTCTATTGCATTATTGGTCATTTGATTTGCCATTTGTTTAGCCATTGGCACGCCGTTCGAATCTCCCCATTCAAACTGGTGTTGGAATGCAGATTCAAAATGAGATTCTACATTTGAATGTAATGTGACAGGCCTAATGTGGATGTGTACTCTTGGCACTTCCGTGATCACCAGAGGTTAAAACGCTCATTGAATTTAATCAGTTACTACTGTTACCTGCACTTATTCCCTAACCAGGAAGGAGAATTCTCTAGTAATGTAGATGGTATCCGGTCTCTATATGCGCTTTCGCCTCCGTACAGTATTAAATACCGTTCCAACAGAGGGCTCATAATGAGCACGATGATGCGTTCTGTTTAGCCACACCTACTCTTGTCACCCCCTGCCGTGTGGGATTCACATTTTAAAATGTTAACACCGGCGATCTGATCTTCAGCCCGGCCCGAGAGCGGAGCAGCACGGCGCGCTCTGGGATGGCAGTCAGAGGGACACCCTATCTGATATCTGGTGTAAAATGGCTGCAGTGAGGCTCTTTAACGAGTTCTCGCCAAGAGCCGAGAGCAACGGCAGCACAGGCCGCGGAGGGAAACGCACCTCATGCAAATCTGTTCGTACCGTGAAGGGGCCCTGGAGGTGACTCTCTGTTCCGGCCGCATTTTTATTTTTCACCGCCATTATTTGGCGGTGAACATTTTTTTTCACTGTATTATTTTTCACTGTTTATTTACCATATTTATTTCCCTCCCTCTGCATAGGTAAGAGGTAAGAAAATAATATGACTAAATAAATACATAAAAAGTGGCCAAATTATATTTGTTTACACAGGAGAGCTAGGGTTTGGGTGCATGAGGGTGGTTTGGCTACTTTTGGCAGCTTTGAAAGAAACTTTGTGTGTGAGATATGCACGCACGCACAAAAACACACACACGCACACATGCACACTCGTAAACTGTAGAAATAAATTGTAAAAAATCCCTGATTGGGAAAATGTTTTTTTGGAGGTTTTTTTTACATTGGAGGTAGTCTGGACATGCATAATGTGTTATTTACAATATGATTTGATCTGAGGGTTTATGTGGGAGTTGAGCTTTAATCACCAGAGCAGCGCTGCTATGAGCGGAGTGTCGGAGGCGGGTGGAGGCAGGGGGCCCAGCAGCAGCAGTAAAGGATGCATTAAGCAATTAAAGTTAGGGAGTGCAGAAATGAAGTGATGCAGTGATTTTTCCAGTAATTGCCTCGGTTATCGTTGGTGATCACAAGGGAGCCGGGGGGAGCGGGGGTGTAATGCTTTATGCTTTACATCAGCATTTTATACTGACAGACCCCCTTAGTGCGACACACACACACACACACACGCACACATGTGCGAGCTCATACTTCACAGACCTGCGCACACACACACACATATATTCATTTTTTATTTGAGACCACAGTTAAACATAGGCAACAAAGCACCCAACATTTTCTGATGTTATAGACGTTCCAGACATTGTAACTACATAATCACAAGTATATAACTACATAATACATAATCAATGTCCGTACACATTGTAGTTTTCAAAGTGGATTAATCTGTCAATTTTCACACACACACACACAACACATACACTGCACATGTGAAAAAGAATGAAGACATATGGCTATATACACTTGCATACTCGCATACACTGTACAGGCCTACCATAATGCCCACACACGTACACTCTGGCCAGAACTGCTCCTCAACCTTGAACACACACAAACATGCCTTCAAACCCAGTACAGACCTACACTGTGGTAACACGGGTGCGTAAAACGCACAGACCTACGTACACACCTCCCTACTGACAAACTCTGCACAGACACACACACACACACACGCACGCAAGCACAGAGCGATGCGCTCACGTGCGCCGGTATAATTATGCGCGCATCAATATTGGATGAGGGACACGGGCGTTCACACCTCGCAGTGTTTGTGTGCTTAAACGGTGGGGTTGTGTTAACAGCGAGGCTCATCTATGATTTACCACGCCGGCGAGCGATTCTTTCTCTCCGACTCTCGCCGAAGAGCGTCTCGTCTCGCCTGCCTGTTTAAGATAAGACGCCGGAATCCTCCCGTCGCGTCTAAGCGAACGCCACACGCCACGCCGGCTTCAAAAGCAGCTCGGAAAGGTTGTGGGGTGTGGGGGGGAGGATTGAAATGGGGGGTCTAATGGAGACTGAGCATCCAGGTTTGGCAGGCCCCGGCTCTTTCACACAACCGAGAGTGACCTTTTTTCCCTTCTTATATTTCATCATGATTGTTGCTTGTTTAGGCAGCCTGGAGAAATACTTCAGCTCATTATCTGGTGCGATGACTGGCAAAGAACGAGGGAAGATAAGACAGGAAAAGGCTGGGACGGAGGGGGAAGTGGGGACGGAGAGTAGGAGAGAGAGGGAGGCAGGAGCAGGCCGTGGCCCGTTTGAACGGGGGGCGAGAGTGGGTGGCGGCGGGAACGCGGAGTAGCCATGGAAGAGTGCATGGCTGTCCGTGGCAGAGAGATTGAGAGAGGGAGAGAGAGAGAGAACAAAGCGAAAATGAGGTGGCTGAGTGGCCGGGCGGGTGGGATGGGACAGGGGGGCGGCCGGCAGCAGACCTGTGAGCACAGAGAGGGAGAGGGGAGCGAGGCCAGATCGCAGCGTGCAGGCTTTGATGTAACCTGGCCCAGTTTGGGCTGGCGGGGGCTAACACTGGGGGTGTGATGAGATTGGGGGAGGGGGCGATTTATCTATGAGCCAGTGGCCTGGGACCTGCGTCTAGCAGACACCTCATTTAATTGAATACATGGAAGCGTGCGACTGCGGCAAGCGCTGGAGAGAGAGAGAGAGAGAGAGAATGAGAGAGAGAGGGAGAGATAATCAAGGGCTGCGTCCCCTCAATAGAAGCTGTGTGGAGATGACACGGGAGAAATTGGATTTGGGAACAGCAAAGCGGAGCGAAATCCGAGCGGAAGGTACATGATTCCACTCAAGCACTGGCCCCTTCTTAAAGAAATTTAAAAAAAAATTCTCTCGCTCTCGAGAAAGGGGAGGGGGGGGAATAAAACTGAATTTATGCTTATTAACGGCTTTATGAAGAACCTGCCTTTCTCTGAAGGTCTCTTCATCTTCCTCTCCTCTTTCCAGACTGCCCAGTGATGCAGACGGAATGAGAGGAGATTAAACCCAATGTTCCCTTCCGCAGAGCTGCGTCGCAGTTCCTTGTATTGACGCGGGAAGCGTTCTGTACACGCTGCGCAATTTTTAATTTAAGCAGGCCTACATCTTGCCTCCCCCTCGTTTCGCTTGGAGTCATTCAGATTGTAGTTTTTTTATCAAAGGTAAATGGTGCACATTGGAAACGTTGCCTCTGTGGGCAGAGCCTGAAGTCAAGAGAAATCCAGTCCCGGCGATACGAAACCCCAAATGCTTCAGTCAGCAAAGCGTTCGGCCCAATCCCCCCCACCCTGGGAGAACGCCCGGCCTCAGCGAGGGGAAACGCCAGTTCTGCCTTCTGCTGTCCTCAAGGAGCAGTTTCAACAATTTTGTGAAGAGGAGGAGAAAAAATAGCACGGCGAAGTGTCTAGGTCAGGGAGCCCGTGCTGTTTCTGCAGGTCTGGGAGACAAGGTTCAGACAGGAGCTGAGTAACCTCACCCTGAGAGTAAGGGATTCCACTGTCTGTCTTTCTGTCTGTGTCAGAGGTGCGGTTATCATGTTTTAGCACTCGAGATCGAGGTTGATTTGAAAAGCGCACGATTCCACGGTCTCTTGATTGCACCTGTTCAGATTTGGAGTGTGAGATTGTCTGGCTGCATTCATAGATTGCCAACGCTCGCCTACTTCAATCAAGGGGGTATTCAGCTGGGTCCGTCTGTCCGTCTGTCTGTCTGTCAGAGTCATGTGGGTGCATTCAGAGATATAATAAACTATGGTATCGGTTCAAGTTCACCTGAGTTCAGTTGTAAAGACCTGCGATATGGGAATCTGTGGCGCCCCCCCATTAGCCGCGCTGACCAGCCACGGTCACGACGGTCACACCCTGCGTATGGGCGCTGTAGGGTTGCGGTCCCCCGTGACATAACGAATGAGGAGAAAATGGCAAGCGGGCCACGTCAGGAAGCATAACCTCTTAATCGTTAAACCTGATTACAGCAAACAAGCGGCACGCTGTTAGATTAGCAACAAGGACACCAGGTCCGGGTCTACACGGCTGCTGATATCCGGATCACTGTGTTTTGAACGGCTCTGAGGCCAGCCCTGCAGTTTGAGATGAACTCTGCCCACCAGGAGGCGCTCCAGGTGGGGACACTCTGCAGTTTGAGAGCCACCAGGGAGGAGTGACACTCTGCATCGAGAGCGCAAGAGTGACCTGCGTTCAGAAGCCCCGCTCAGGAGGAACATCCAGCCGGGTTCAGGGCGGGGCGGGGCCTGGTCCCGGTGTTGCAGTGGCCTGTCTGTGCAGCTGCAGTGGGGTAGAAGACGAGGAGCTGCAGGACACCTCACAGTCCCAGTCCCACCCTCCCAATTCAGACAGTGGCAGGATACCGCCTGCCTACCCTTTCTCTGTGTGAGAAATACTGTGTGTGTGTGTGTGTGTGTGTGTGTGTGTGTGTGTGTGCGTGCGTGCGCGTGTGTGCCTGCCTGTCTGTGTGTGTGTGTGTATGTATGTATGTATGCGTGTGCGTGTGTGTCCGCGTCCGTGTCCGCCTGTGTGTGTGTGTGTGTGTGTGTGTGTGTGTGTGTGTGTGTGTGTGTGTGCGTGCGTGCGTGCGTGTGCATGTGTGTGTGTGCGTGTGCTTGCCTGCCTGCCTGCCTGCCTGCCCGCGTGTGTGTGTCCCTTATCACAGCTGGGGTTTTGAACTCGGCACTTCAGCAAAGTACCCGCTGAAAACCCCCAGCGCTCCGGGGCTTGTCCATCACAGCGCATGTGTGTGTCCAGGCACCGAAGCTCTGAGAGAGGGTTACTGATTGTGTGGAGGCAGAATAATCTCGCCGGTGTTCTGGCCCATTGTTCACTGTCTTAATTACGCTCAGCTCCGCCATCTCTCTGATCCAAGGCCTCATTTTGCATATGAAGCTTCCCTCGCGATCGCAGCAGTGCGAATCATCCTACCCTTCCGAATGCATCCCCCTGTGAAATGGCGGACAAACAGACTGGCTGAGCACCTTTTCCAGATTTCTGTTTTAATGTACTTAATGGCATACAGCTTTACAGCTCGTACACAATAGCAGCAGAGCCTCTGATGCCAGAGGAGCGTGGCCCCTGGGTCATTAGGTAGTGATGCAGGATGCTCTTGTGTGTCTTAATGTGAGCAAGAGGGATCATTTCTGACACGCGCCTACATCATCCCTACGCACAGCGGAGTTGCATTTGCATCGTTTCTAACAGGGCCAGCCCATGCGGTGTGGAAGGTTGCAAGTTCAAATCCAGTGCATGTTACCGCTGTCGTAGGGGGGCACTGCCTCACAATCGCCTCATGTTCAGGGTCCTATAAACGGATGAGACGATACCGAAGATCGTTTCACCCAGGATAAGGGCTCAGTGAATGAGTAATACAAGAAGCCTTTAGAAGTTCGAACACATTGCTAAACTGAGGCCTTAACTCTGTTTTCCGGGATAGTAGTTTCCCCGTCTGCTGCTTTTCCACCACTGCCCACATGTGCAAGACAGTTTTGGGTGACACGTGTATGGCACGCAAATTCCCGTTTGTTTTTCGTTTTTCTTGAATGAAAATGGAAATCTGCGCTCTGTGACCCACCGTTTCTGTTTTCACAGACGCGGCATCTTAAAACCGGCGCCCAATCAGATCAGTGCCCTGCGCTGAGCACACTGCTATCCATCCCACAGAATACCAGCATATTGTTTCATTGTGAATTGAGTTATTATTGTATTGCACATTGTAATTTATACATAATGGCACAGGCAGAGCTAAAGCTCACCCCGTTGCCCCTCAGTACTGCTGCGGTGAGGGGGGTCCTGTGGGCTTGAGGGGTCATAGGTCAAGGTCCAGTGTTGAGCAGGGCAGCTGTTGGGGCAGTACCAGGGACCAGGGCACCAGGTGTACAGGGCAGCAAAGCCATGGGTTTGAGGCTACTGCGGGAACGTGGGTGGAAAGGCAGGAAAGGATACCTGTGAACGTGTGGGTGTGAGCATCCGCTTCGGTCCCAGGAGATGCAGTATGTTTTACTGCAACGAAGAAAATACCTTACAAGATTGTGTCTAGTGAAATAAGAATGTAGGCTGTCGATATCATTACGGGTTTACTTCCTCATCAAGACGTTCATTCAATCTTGTGGTGAAATCACTGGCACTGTCATTATCTCTTCATCCCCAAAGTAAGGAAATAATTTCACTTCAGTGGAGTTTGTTCTGAATGTATTTGAGTCTCTCACAGTGTGGCTCCGGGGTGAAGAGTGCACTCTGTGCTCTTTGGGGCCGGTACCCCCCTGACCCAGGGCCCCCCCGCCCCACCCCCCGCCCCTCGGCCCTCGCCCCCCGCGCCCTGCGCCCTGCGCCCCACCTGTGAGGAGAGGCAGTAAAGTGTCCCTCTCAGTGCAGCCCCATCGCTCTCTGTCATGTGAAGGGCTTCTTTTGTGCCGCGCCGCCACCAGGGACTCCGGGCTGGGGCTGTAAACGTAATGAGCTCTGACTGAACTCATCAGGCCCCGGACTCCTGCTGACTAGGAAACCAGATGCTGGAAACCCCCCAAAAAAATTTCATATGGAAGAGGCTCACTCTGAGGCTCACTCTGAGGCTCACTCTGAGGCTCACTCTGAGGCTCACTCTGAGGCTCACTCTGAGGCTCACTCTGAGGCTCACTCTGAGGCTCACTCTGAGGCTCACTCTGAGGCTCACTCTGAGGCTCACTCTGAGGCTCACTCTGAGGTTCACACTGAGGTTCACACTGAGGTTCACACTGAGGCTCACTCTGAGGTTCACACTGAGACTCACTCTGAGGTTCACACTGAGGTTCACACTGAGGTTCACACTGAGGTTCTGAGGTTCACACTGAGGTTCACTCTGAGGTTCACACTGAGGTTCACACTGAGGTTCACACTGAGGCTCACTCTGAGACTCACTCTGAGGCTCACTCTGAGACTCACTCTGAGGTTCACACTGAGACTCACTGAGGTCATTACCTTGGTACAGGAAGTCTTGCAAGTGAGGGTTAAGAAGGGGGGCACGGGAGGTAACCCCACCTGCCACAGGACCTGGCGGTGATGTGACCCCATTTGCAGACACCACATGCTCTCTGTCTCTCTGCCCGAACCCCCCGCCGCAGCTGACACAGACAGACATTTTTGAAGTGCAATACCACGGCAACAGTCATTTCAACAAGGAGAGAGGGGTCAAGTGTGCCTCCTGATTGAAAGGTATATCATGCCTTTATATTTCATTGTTCTTTCACATTCTCAGGAGCACACAGTCACATATACATACGCACACACACAGTATCGTTACTTCTGTGGTCTTTTTCATCGTGCTTGTAGCTGAATCTTTGCTTCTTACCTGCAATCTAATCCTGCTCTTTGAGGCGTAGCCCCCCCCCCCATAGAGGCAGGAGAGGACTTACCATGCATTTCACGTTGATGCCGGAGTGCGTTGCTATGGTGGTTGCTAGGGATTTAGTAGCAGAGTGACGTGAAAAGTCCAAATATTAAAGGTGTCCGTCTGATGCAGAGCCCTTTGAAGCTGTCTGGGATCGGCGGCGGCGGCGGTTTCCGTTATCACATCTCCCTCTCTGGAGATACCGCAATTAATCTTCCAATGAAGCAAAGGCTGGGGAGAAAACGCATTAGAGAAAGGCAAACAAACAAGAGCAGAGCAAACACGTCTGAGCAGATCCGTATCACAGCGTTCGCAGGGACGTTATTGCATTTTAGATAGAAAGGCGCAGTTCATATATACTGATGATGTGTTCATATATCACTTACCCGTGTCATACTATTTCATCTGTTTGAAGGCAGGCTGGGAGACTAGGACGGGCCAGTGTTTGCCTCGTTAACCGTACTATCCGGAGAAATGTGCACGATGCATGAGGTTTACCCCGACTGCACCTTTATAAAACGCATTTCGGTTAGGGCCGGGGTAGAATGCCTTGGTTCTGTGCTTTAAAAATGTCCTTGGTGTGGTTTAGTCCGTAGCTCAGAGCTTGCTAGGTTGCGCCCAGGCTATGTCAACAAGTTGGGCTTTGCTCTGTCAGGGAAGGGTGGATTTGTGGCCTTTGGGTTACCGCTGTATTAGCGCCTCCTAGTGCCTACCGGATACTGACTGCCATCTGGGACAGATGATTGGCTCCTGCAGTTATTGCATGTTCTCCTGTATCAGCCTACACTGTGGCATGTAGTGGCTCAAAGTTACCCCAAAGCACTGGTACAGGACCAGCTAAACCATACCCAAATCCTAACCTTATCCTTTAGTATAACAAAAAAAAAGGCTAAATAAAAATGCAAGACTGACCCCAGATCAGTGCTAATGGGCCACTTCCACCAATATCCATGCAGTGTGTATAATAATAATAATAATATCTGTATTTGTTTAGCACCTTTTCAGCAGTACAGTACAACGTGCTTCACCAAAAAAACAGGAGAGAGTAAAATAATTACACGATATTGAAGGGGGGGTATGAAAGCTGAAATAAATAGTCTTTCTTAGAGGTGAATAAATAATTGTTGTTTATAAGAGAAGGGACTGAGGCCAATGGGGGCCATTTTGAGCTGGGTTAACCCTTCTAAATTGATCTGATTTTACATGAGTCATTTTCATTGTCGTAATTCTTGAATTGTAATATGCGCAATAGAACAAAATCCAACAGTTCCTGAAAGCAGAGAAGCTGCTCTGTCTAACCATTTAGGGTTATTATGGTAATTCACCAGCAACAAAAAAAAGCACGGAGCTCACAGGGTCGGAGGAGAGCTGAGCGGCATTTAATTAGGGCTGAAAGGGTTAAAGGCCAAACACAGTAAGCATGGAGGAGACTCACCAACACTGGGCTCACTGTCCTCTAAATAATGGACATTTCATAGACATGTGTCTTGGTTACTTGTGGTCCTTGAGATGTTTGGTCTGTTCTAGTTCTGTCTCTCCCTCTCGGTTTTTATCTTGGTACGTCTTCCCCTCAATCCCTCTCTCTCTGGCTTTCTCTCTCCCACTCTCAGTCCAGCACCAGTGTCAGTTGCTCGATCAGCAGCACAAACACACAGTCGTGTCTCCAAAGCAGCTTTGCTGGCGCTTTCCTGTCGCCTCCACACCCTTATCGAAACAAGCAGTGGTGGCTTATCCATTATTATCCTGCTGATCATTATTGGCTTGTGTTGGTGTAGTGTTTGAGGGCTGAATACTGTGTCCAGTCTTATGTCCCTTTACGTTATAACTCTTTGTTTGTTTTATGGACCCTGTCCGCGCAACAAATTTCCCACTGCGATGAAAAAGATTGATTTGACTTGACAGAAGGACCAATTAGCCAAATGGTAATACAGGAAGTACAACAAAGTATAATTGAACAATGATAATGAATCAGTCACTGAAAGGGTGTGTTGTTTTCCCAGGTGAGTACGGGCCAGGCCTGGTCCAGTGTACCCCACCCTCATCCCACAGCTTTGAGGGGCACAGAGCTGCTGAAGTCCGAGGTACAGTAACAGCCAGCACACACACACACACGCACCCCTCCCAAATCCCTCTCACCAGCCTCAGCTATCGACTGCAAGAACATATGTCTTTTATGGAATTTTGTGGACACTTTTATTTTTTATTAACTTTCCTCAAATTGCTGGCACAGTGAGTGCAAGTGCGTCACATCGGCGTGTAAATGGCACATTTTATGGTTCACCGTGTCCACCACACAAAGCTGTGAGACACACTGTCGCTGTGGCAACACCAGCCCACTGCACCTCCACTTCTGTCCCTGGTTCTTGTGCTTATGGAAACTTATCAAAACGATGTAGTCAGTCATATTTGAAAAGAAAAAGCACACAGTGATGATCGAGGTCTTCCTGAGTGTCCGCCAGTGAACGCAGGCTCCAGGTAGATCCAGGCCCTCAGTAATCATGCTGTGTGTGAGACACTGCGGGGCATGTGCCCATGTGAGCGGGTGTGAGCGGGTGGTTGTGTGAGTGTGTGTGTGTGTGTGTGTGTGTGTTTGGGTTTGTGAGTGTGATTGTGTTTGGGTTTGTGAGCATGTTTGTTTGTGGGGGGGGTGTGTGGTGGTGGTGTGTGTGTGTGTGTGTGTGTTTGGGGTTTGTGAGTGTGTGTTGGTGTTGGGGGGGTGTGCCTACATTGAGAGCAGGGATATTTAGCAGGCAGATCAATACCAGGCCAAATGGTAATGACCAGTTCCCAATTCAGCACAGAGGGCCTGAGGAGAGAGGGATGGGGGGGGGGGTGGCTGGGTCTCTCCCTCCCTCCCTCCCTCTGCTGTGGCACTGCATCCGTCACGAAACTGCCAGCAGGCTAGTCAGCGCTAAAAGCAAGAGAGAAACCTCCAGATCAATACCTTCAGTCTGGTCTCTGCGCCTCGTGGTTCATTCGGCGGCTGATGCTGGCGGCTGGCCGTACGCACACACATGGGCTGCTTTCCTAATACCTGTCCCATCTGTCTTGATTCACAATCTTGGTCCCGTCTCTCTCGCCCCCCCACCCAACCCCCCCCACCACCACCACCCCCAAATGTGGGATTCCGGAACCCGACCTGGCCGCCTGCTGCAGCTGTGCCATCGCGACGCCACCATCCAGAAGCTCCGGCAGGACGTGCTCCACTCCCACCAGGCCCGCGACTCCCAGAGCGCCCAGGTAAACATCGGGGATTAGCCACGACAACACGCTCCAACCCCTATTCAAACCAGGAGGAGGAAACGAGGCTTTTACGTACCTGTTTCCAAACACCTTATTATCCCCCAATCATGTACGGTTGTATAGATTTGCGTGAGCGTGCTGTTATTGATCGTGTTAATTTTGATGCGTGATCGCAGGCATGTGTGAGAGTGCATTTATATTACGCCATTATGCAGGGAGGGTAACGGGAGCCGATCCGGCGCCCGAAATGTACAAATTTTATCTTTGTAATTATTGCGCTCTTTCCGTTTGAGAATTCAGTGGATAATTAGGAAAACGGGGGCGCTTTGTTTGAAGCCGCCAGATATGGTGATTACGTGCCCCGATTCAGGATTTTAAATGAAATATTGATCATTCTGGTATTCGGAAGCTCGAACAACAACAAAAAATACAGACCCAGAAAACTTGCATACATTTTTGTCTTTTTGTCTTTTTATACGTGTTGTTGCTTCATCGCACAAAATAAATATCCTTTAGACGACCGCTTAACATAAGAGCCCGCTTTGGTTTTCCTGTCTCCTGTTCTTTCCAGTTGTAGTGTGCTAATGTCATGATTTAAATGAAGTATTGATCAGTTTAGGAGGGGGGAATAGGGGCAGAGAGAGAGAGAGAGGGTGAGGGAGAGAGAGAGATTGTAAGAGAAAGAAAGAAACAGCAGGGTTATCGCCACGAATCACTTACAGAAAGGGAGAGATTCCAAGCTAAAGTCCGACCGCGTTTTAAAATGCATCCATTCATTTTCGAGACCGACGATCAGAGTTTGAAAATAATTTTGCTCAATTCATTAAGGAGCAGGAGTTTTGCTGGTGATGGCTGTGAAGAGGCAGAATGGATGGGAAGCGATCGTTGTGCTTGTCAATGGACCGCGGGACTCGGGGAGAGAGGGAGAGACGGAGATGAACCGTTCCACTCCTTCCTCGTTTTTCCTCTCCGGATTTGCTTAATTTAACGAGCGGTTTATCTGTGGGCCTTCAGGATGACTTTTGGGCTTTCTTCTTGGAGGGTTGAGTTCGGAGGGCTAATGGCTGTGCCAGACTGGACCAGGACCTGGGGTCTGTCACGCCTCTCCTTCCCTTATTTCTCCGTCTTTGCCTCTCTTCTCTTTCCACTCGCCTCTCCTCTCTCTCTCTTCCTCTCATCTCCTCTGTCCTTCTCTGTCTCTCGCTCTCCTTTTCCTCTCCTCTGTCCCTCTGTGTCGCTCTCCCTCCCTCTCTCTCCCTCTCTCTGTGTTACGCTGTCCGTCTAGGGGGATTTTGAGGTAATCGTGTCATGTTAATTAGTTCATTGTTTATTAATGTGTGTGTTTGTGTGGTGTGGTGCGCAGACCTAGCGGTTGTAAATCTGAGCGTTAGAGAAGTAGACTCATCTGTTGACCATCAGACAGAGATGTGCCTAATCTTCAGCTCACATTCAAAAGTTGAAAGGTTGTGTTTTGGAAACGGAAAGCATTTCCTGAAATGTTTAAAGAAAAATTTAAAGTGGAAAAGTCGACATTCGCCTGAAGAATCCGTGCAGCTCTGATTCGCCAGGCTGATTCAGTGACTCGAGCGTCTCTTTCTTCGGCGGTCCGGTTTGACGCGCCACGGTGCAAAGAATAAAAGAATACAACACAGATAAGGTCTGGGTAGTGCTGTTTGGGGGGCTCTTTTTAGAACAAAGCGAACAAAGGGAAGAGCGTGTTTCTCGAGGCGAGCATGTTTTCCTTAAACGTGAAACAAAGGGCTTTTTTTTTACCGCAGCTCTTAATGCACACTCGCTGCAGACTGCCAGAAAGAGGGGTGTTTTGGGCGCTGTTGGGCTGGACTAAGACCGTAAAGACAGTTGGTGGCTTAGTTTGGCGCTTTGGATATTGGCATTGCGTCGTCCCCGTCCCCCCACCCCCACCCCGCGCCTCCCCCCTTCTCCCGACGAAGGCGATGGGATCTTTACAGCGGATTGATTTTCCTCTCCTCTGCGCTCTGCCTCCTCCTGCGGTTCGATAGCTGGACATCCAGGAACAGAGGATATCGAAACTGCAGAGAGAGCTGCAGGAGAGCCAGCAGGAGCTCCATCGGGGACATGGCCGCACCCAGCAGCTCCAGAGGGACCTTTTCACCGCACAGCAGCAGGCAGAGGAGCTCCGCGTCCAGGTATGTCGCCTACTACTAGTTCCAGGCTTTTCGGGCCTACCCTTTTCTCCCCTCTGTTTTTCATGCCATCTCCATTTAACGGCCCCTTGTTTCCGTGACCTCTGCACGCTGTGTTCGGCAGCATCGGTGAACTTATTTCATAACAATATCAGTTATTACATTTCTTTATTCACATTCCTTGGATCAGCATGAAAAAAATGTAATTCTTCAATATCTGACATTTGATTTATTTTGTATAGATTTTGTGTCTCCCAAGCGGCTCTGAATGTATTCCAACGAGGGCATTTTATAAGAAACGTTGACACTGTTTCGACAGACTCGATGCTGATCTGTCGGTGTGTTGCTCTGGCGAAAATGTCTTCACACCCTCGTGAGAACTTGAACGTCTTCCAACAGGCTTGGAATAGAGTGGAACACTGTAATTAGTAAATAAAGGCCGTATCCTCCAGCCTCCCAGCTTTGCCCTAATGCGTCACGCAGCGCAGCGTCCTGACCCCGAGCGCAGAGAGACCGCCCTCCTCCCATTGGCTCTGCTGGAGGTCGAGTCTCCCGCTGCTCGGGTCACCGTCGTATCGCAGCGTAAAACACAAGGCCGTTCGGTCGCACAGCAAGTCTCGGTAGGGTGTAAACGTTCGCGTC
Source organism: Aldrovandia affinis (assembly GCA_029706075.1). Taxonomy (NCBI): domain Eukaryota; kingdom Metazoa; phylum Chordata; class Actinopteri; order Notacanthiformes; family Halosauridae; genus Aldrovandia; species Aldrovandia affinis. The sequence continues at coordinate 10,949,897 of JAINUG010000003.1, forward strand.
GACAAAGTTTTAAGTGAAAAAATTGCTCATAATTGCACCCGCGATCGCGGTTCGGTGGCTCCTCGGTGCGACGCCGTACGGTTGGGCCTATAATTAGGCACGTCACAATGTTCTGCGGCGTTTAAAAGAACGCCCACCCCATGAAGCGGCTCTGCCCTGTGCCCTGAGCTTTGAGTTAAAGGAGAACAGTGTTTTCTCAGTGGGTGGTGATACAGTATCTGCTGTGCTGTGTGTCTCTACCTGGCTGTGACCCCCTCATGCTGGACATGTGATGAACAGCTGGGTATGTGGTAGTCATGAAACGCCCAGGGCTCGGGGGCCGTGAAGGAGGACAGGTGCTGGCCGGAGGAAACATGAGTCAGAGCCCGACGTCTGTGTTTACCAAACTGCTCCGGCCCGTCAGTCAGTCAGTCAGACAGAAGGATGGACGGACAGGCGCGGCTAAGCCAGACATCATCCGGTGCCGGGGGGAGACGACGAGGTGCAAGACATCTGTCTGTCACGGGGGTTTGGAGCGGAAACCCGAAGGACCACCCTCTCCTGGCTGGGGGGAGCGAGACTGTTGGACCAATCAGAGCCCGGGGCTCTCGCCCAGCGGCAGCCCACTGCAGCTTCACTGTCACCTGTTGCTAGGACTCGCGGCAGACTTTCTCTCCTAAGGCGGGAGGGATCCGCGGCGACTGACCTGGGAACAGCCAGAGACCGCCGCGTTTGCAGCGCAGCGCAGAGCACTGTCTCGGTCACAGTGCAGGCCAGCCCTGGGCACGGGCCTGTCCTCACAGCCCTTCAGCCTGCTACAGCGGCAGCTCAATTCAGTATTCGCCACCATCTCAGGAAGCAGGGAGCCCTATAATTTGCCACGCTGGGATGGCAGGAGGGCTGTAATTTCCATGGCAAATGAATCAGTAATGACTGATCTGGGTTCAGCGCTGTAGGTAGCTGGGTCACAGAGACCCCAGCAGGGAGGATGCTCACTGACACAGCCCACGCCTCAAAGCTCATCTGCATACAGCACCATACAAACCCTTTGGATTTGTATCACCGAACACAACGAAATAAGTGTTCCCTAACCCGAGGTGGCTACAGTGAGATAGAATATGCTTTTTGGTTGTATGTTAGGCAGTTTAAACGTGCATGTAGATCAGAATTCACTGTAGGACCTATTAAAGCACATTTATCTCGATTGAACAGCCTGCAGAATGCCCCATCTCTACTGACCTGAGAACAGATTGAATGGAAAACCCCTGTAAAGCTAACGCGCTGAAGTGTGTCTGACCAGTGTTTGTGATGTTGGTAAATTGTTTCCACGCTGTTCGGTCTGGGCAGAGCCCATTGCCGATGCTGGTTTGACACCCTTTTTCCTCTCCTGCAGCTGTCGGAAGTGAAAGGGCGCCTGGTGCAGGTGGAGGGGGAGAATGAAGCTCTCGCGGTGTACAAACTGGAGCGAAGTGCTGAGGTGAGTTGTTAAACCTTTGACCAGCCTTACTTAGGCAGAGTCTGACACTCTTCAGGGTTGCTGGGGTTAAAATCACTACTACTGACACACTGGTAGATGTCAACATGGCGGGGTTATTCACTTCAACTACTATGCATCAACATTCTGGGTGTTAGTCACTGCCACAGAAATTCTAACATCAAAAGTCTGGTGTACTCTCTTCCTCTGATGTTGTTTTTCTCTCAAAGTCAGAGCATTCATATTCAAGGCTTCATGTACAGGACAGTGCACAGCCTCAACTAATCCGTGCTCTGTGTGAAGAGTTAGCCTGGTCCCATACGAGTTAGCCTGGTCCCATACGAGGTAGCCTGGTCCCATACGGGTTAGCCTGGTCCCATACGAGTTAGCCTGGTCCCATACGAGTTAGCCTGGTCCCATACGGATTAGCCTGGTCCCATACGAGTTAGCCTGGTCCCATACGAGTTAGCCTGGTCTGTCTGTGCACACTGCCTCCATTAGCCTGCGCTGTGCATGCCCCTGGTCACACACATCTCCAGGCACATAACGCATGCACCTAGCTAAGGCTCTTAGGGTATGAGAGAATAGCCCCAACTACATGAGAGCAACAGGCCTTTCTGTCCACCTCAGCTTAGTATGAACTGAGCATTGGGACATAAAGAGCTGAGCAGACCTGTAGCAGTGGCGTGGTGGCAGTACAGTCAGGGGAAGAGAGGGGGAGGATGGTGAGATGAAGCTCTGTCGCCGCCCTGCAGGTGGACAGGCTGTCGGCAGAGGTGTGCTCCCTGCAGACTGCAGCGCGGGAGCGAGAGAGGGAGAGCGCGGAGAAGGCGTGGGCTGAGCGGAGGAGTGCAGAGCTGGAAAAGGAGCTGGCGGACGCATGCGCCCAGATCACACACTGCCAGGGCACAGCACAGATGGTGAGACCCCACTGTACACACACACCACACACACACGTACAGACACATACACACACCCACACGTACAGACACACACACAGCACACATACACACACAAATGCACAGACACATACACACACACACACACACACACACACACACCACACACTCACACTCACGCACATTTACACACACTCACACGCACACACTCACACTCACACGCCTGCGTTCTCCAGAGCTGCAGCCACAGGCTCCCGTTGTCTCCCTCCAGGAGAACGAAGCCCCGGTGCATTCAGCTGCAACAAACAAAACACATTTTGTGATGGAGACGAAGGGGCTGGGATCCTGAATGAGCGTTATTGGTGTTATTGTAACAGGAAGTGGGAGGTTTTGTGTGCCGCCACACTCCCTCTCCCAGTCACCTCTGTTGACTTTGTCTCTGTCATGTCGGCTGCGCTGTGCTCTCCGCCTTAATGGCGCGTGTGTCCTATCTCTGGGGTTTAATCCTAGTGCTGCCGGTTCAGTCTCAGACTGCTGTTGTGAGACATGATTGGACTGCAGAGCAGAAGAGGGAGGGAGGAGGAGGGAGGGAGGGAGAGGGGGGATGAGAGGGAGGGAGAGAGAGAGAGAGAGAGAGAGAGAGAGAGAGAGAGAGACTGAGAACAGTGACAGTCTGCAGGATGGAGAGAATCACTAAAGGCTAGTTCAGATCAAAAAGTTATCAGCCAACGTGTTGCAGGATGGTGAACTAAAGGCCAGTTCAGATCAAAATTTTGAACACCTGCTGATGACTGCTGTGATCTCTGAGAGTCAATACGTCAAATCTGAAGTCCAGGGTTGAAGACTAGACGGATCTACTCAACCAACTCATAACTCATTTAATTTGCTAAGCATGGATCGTGTAGTGTTTACTCAGTAACATTCAAGTTTTTTTGTTTTAAGAATTTGCCATTCTGGTCTCGTCTGCTGTTATAGTTTTGATCTGAACTGGCCTTAAAAAGTCCCACATTTTTGGTCAATTGTTTTTTTTCCAGTTTTCTTTTAGAATTGTTCAGATCTGAGTACTGTACGGTCAGCTTTGCGGTCCGTGATACGCCCGTGTTCCCTGAGATATGGAAAGACTTACACCTTTTTAAAATGTTCCTTTTTAACCCCACATGCAGCTAGATTCAGTCATTTTTCAGTTCAGTCATTCGCCTGAACTATGTTTATCCCTTGACTCAAGCGGAGGGGTCCGAGTTTAAAAATGCACTCATCCGGTGCGTCCCATCCACTTTAATTCTTGAATTAGTCTGAATTGAAATGATACCCACCCGAACGACTGTTCAAACTGAGGTCTTGTTGGGGATGGCGTCCCCTCTGGTCTTGGCCCTGTGTTTTCTTACTGTCGATGCAGCCAGTTCTGCGCCCCCCTGCACAGACCTGCGCTACCGAATCAGGCACAGTGCAGGAGGTGCCCAACGGGCTGGACGGAGATCCATGACCCCTCCGGTTGTGTGTTTGTACGTGCGCGTGTGTTACTGCTGGAGCGAGGGTGCTGTTCCTTCTAACCAGTAGAATATGTGCATTTACCATTAAGTCTAGTCACAGCGCAGATGCATGGAAAGACATGATGTGGGTATTGGAGCATGATTTAGGGCTCTTATATAGATGCAATGTAAGGTTGTACAGAAGTGTATGATGCCCTCTCCTCACACCTTCGTCTCCATGGCTTTGGAGCAGAGGCATTATTTGCAGAGCTTTCTGTCTTCTCTCGTTGTTGTGAAGGTTTGCCTGTCTCATGGGGCTGTTTCTCTGTCTTCCTTTCCCTTATCCTCTCTGTCTGTGTGTGTGCTGTTTGTGTGTCTGTGTGTTGTGTGCGTATCCGTGTCGTGTGTTGTGTCTGTGTGTGTGTGTGTGTGCACGCGTGTGTGTGCGCATGTATGTGTGTGCGTGTGTGTGTGTGTGTGTGTGTCCGTGTGTGCGTGTGTGCGTGCGTGCGTGTATGTGTGTGTGCACGCGTGTGTGTGCACGCATCTGTGTGTGTGTGTGTGTGTGTGTGTGTGTGTGTGTGTGTGTGTGTGTGCACGCATCTGTGTGTGCGCATGTGTGTGTGTGTGCACGCGTATGTGTGTGTGTGCACGCGTGTGTGTGTGCGTGTATGTGTGTCTGTGTGTGTCTGTGTGTGTCTGTGTGTGTCTGTCTGTCTGTCTGTCTGTCTTTAGGCAGAAGAGCAGGTGAAGCAGTTGCAGACAGAGGTGTCCAGTCTGAAGGCCCAGCACAGCAGTGCCATTGAGAAGGTAGGCTGACACATTTACATTTTTACATTTCAGGAATTTAGCAGACGCTAAAGCAGTCGCTTATCCAGAGCGACTTACAAAAAAGTGCATTAATACATGGTAAGATGAATCATGGCTAGTGCAAGAGATCAGCATGGGAACTCTGTAACTCTGCCCTGACATCCCCCTGCTCCTCCCCCATGCCCCTGTGTGTCCCCTGCCCTATCCCCTCAGAGGGACCCCCGATCCACGCTCTGTTCATAGGCCACCTCTGAAGGGTCGGGGGCAAATATATTTCACTGTGCCATCGCCCGTCTCATCTCATCACAGTGACCCTCACAGTGGGGCCCTACACACACACACAGTGAGTGGGGCCCCTCACACACACACACACACACACACACACACACACACACACACACAGTGGGGCCCTCACACACACACAGTGGGGCCCCTCACACACACACAGGGGCCCTCACATACACACAGTGGGGCCCTCACACACACACAGTGACCTCACACACACACACAGTGACCACAGTGGGGCCCCTCACACACACACACACATACACACAGTGGGGCCCCTCACACACACACAGTGGGGCCCCTCACACACACACAGTGGGGCCCCTCACACACACACAGTGGGGCCCTCACATACACACAGGGGCCCTCACATACACACAGGGGCCCTCATGCACACACACAGTCCAGTCGGCGATGTGAAATGCTGCGTTTCCCCCCGCCACTCGGTGCTCTGTCTCACACGCGCACGTGTTCTTCCCCCACCTGTGGCCACACCCACTGAGATGATGGTGATGATGGGTTGGAGTGTGTGTGGGGGGGGTGGAAGATTCTGGAAAGAAATGGCCTCTTCCCTGGAGCCTGCGCACAGGGGTTTAATTAGACAGTTTCAGGCTGATTGAGACTGGCACAGGCCGTAATGGGAAGGGGGTTTTAAACCTGCGCTGCGTAAGCGAGCGCTCCCGGACCCCCGACAGATGACTGTTCGGCCCGAGAGAGGCGGTGAATGATTGCTAATCAAACTTTCAATTGAGAGGAGAACAGAGTGAGAACCGTAAACAGCTTGGACTCTGCTCTTTAATTTAACCGTCTCCAGGGAATTGGTTACACCGTGCAGCAGAGTGTGTGTCTCTCACACACACACACACACACACACAGAAACACACGCAGAGCAGTCAGTCGTCGTCTTCAGGACTGCAAATAGCGTGCTGGTGTGCATGTGGTGTGTGTGTGTGTGTGTGTGTTTATGTGTACATATGTGTGCCTGTTTATGTCTGTCAGCATGCGTGTCTGTGTGTACGCGTGTCCGTGTAAATAGACGTGCATGCACGCGTGCCTGTGCGAACACCGCGCACGTGTACTCGCTCCTACGGGGGCACGTGCGTCGCTGAAGCGCGCTCCGTACACGTTCGCGTGGCCGTGTGAACGAGTGCAGTTTTTTCTTCAGCAGCGTAGCGCCAAGTGCAGCATCAGCAGCGGTAGGCCGAGGGAGAGAGTCATTTCGTGGCGCAGTGCAGAATCGCCACCGAGCAGCCAAGATGGCCACCGCCGAGCTCCCATTAATGCCGCCGAAATCACGGCAATTTTCGCCCATTTATTTCAATTTTCCGCCGCTCCTCTGCGAGACGGCGGCGCGGTCCAGGCGCTCGCCCCTGAGGAAGGGCAGGGAAGGGGAGCGGGTATCAGAGGCAGCGGCGTGCTAATAAAAGGGCGGGTCCTCCTGGGAACAGCGCAGAGTCTGACTGCCTTTCTGACAGGGAGATAAAGTGCCTGTCCAATTAGAAAAAATACGCGCTCACATATCGAGCTGAAGGCGCCTCCATTTTACTTTTGCGACGGTTTTACCTTTTCCGTTTTAATTGTACATTTACTGTGCGTGTGTGTGTGTGTGTGTGTGTGTGTGTGTGTGTGTGTGTGTGGGGGTTACTGTATACCGTATATGTATTGATTGTGTGTTTGTAAATGTCTTTCCCGTTTGGATCACATGAATATGGTCAGGGTTGTGTATTCCTGAGGGTGGAGTGGTATGCAGATATGCGTGTGTAGCGTACAGTACTTGTGTGCGTGTTGTGTGTGTGTTGGGGTCGGTGGGGTTTGTTATTGCAGGCGCTTGACGCATGGTGTGAGGAGAAATCTGCGTGCGCTTAATTCTTCAAACCCCGGGCCCCCCCAAACACGAGTCCCCCCTCTGTTTAAGAAAAGCAGATTTTCTCTCTCTCTCTCTCATTCTCTCTCTCGCTTTTCTTTTCTCTTTTTTTTGGAGTGCATTAAAATTAAATTCGCTCTTGTTGTTGCAAAAAAAAAGAGAAAAAAGAGGCACACGTTAAAAATAATTGGATGTTGGGGAGAACAAAGGGCTGGCTCCCCTGCTCCCCTCCCCTCGAGCCCCAGTGAGGCGTTAATACAGAGCCGGCCGCATTGTTCTGCTGTCTGCAGCCATCCACCCCGCCAGACACTCAGCTCGGGATAAGTCACTTTTAATGTCTGATAATCAAGGTGAATTTTCAAAAAGCTGCCATTTTCAAATGATGGTGTATATATTATGTGGAGATGGGAGTCCGCGAGGGGAGGGGAGGGGGGCTGAGCGGACGACGGCTCGGCGTGCTTGCACAGTGAAAGAGAGACACCCAATGGCGAAAGGAGGTACTGCGGGTAGCGTTTAAAAAAATTGTTTTCGCACCCGGAGGGACACAGCTGGGAGACGGTCGGTTGTCGGCGGGGATGTCGTTCGCACGGCGTGACAACGTGTAATTCGCTTTGCCTGTGACCGCACGGGGTTGTGCCGTACCTGCCGTTTGGCCCGGGCCAGCGGTAAACACATTTGTTTTCTACGATTTGGTGGTTTGGAGGAGCAGGGGTTTCTGTTTCAGCAACTTGGACGTCCTCTCCGACAGCCTCTGGCTTCTTGGGTTCTTACCCAGCCAGATACAGACATACGAAACTGAAAGGAGAATGTATGTTCAGAACGACTGCACACACACACACACACACACACACACACACACACACACACACACACACACACACACACACACACACACTGCAGATGTAAGCATTTTTTTGACTGCTTTTACCTGTGTATGTCTGCCCCCCACACACACACACACACACACACACACACGTTGCAATGCAGCAGAGAAACACAGGCTCAGGTTTCAGCTTAATGGCTTGTTGGTTTGGTGCCGTGAGCCGAAGGCGGAGCGGGAACACACTGTGCTCCTGCGGTGTGGAGCCGGGTCCTTCCACAGGCTGAGAGGGGAGCGTGATTATTCCTCTCCGCTCTGCCACACCATATATCCACAACGCACAATGTCACCGCGCTGTCATTTTTCACATCCTGGAGAGCGCAGTACACACATACACACACACACACACACACAAAGCGAATATGCACAGCGTCCTGGATAATGGCTGACTATCCGTACGCGTATGCACAGTGCGTACGGTAGTTTTGGTGCCGGGAAACGGTTGTGGTAAAGTTTGTTGTGTTGCGTACACGTGGGGTGAATTGTGTACCCTCAGGTGATTTGGTGTGAAATGAAATGTAAAGGTATTACGTTCTTTGGCACACCGGGTTTGTTTGCGCATGTCGCACATCGTTACACGGTGGTCCGGTGTCTCGTCTTTTGATTGCGCTATTGTGGTCCGTGGGAATGTGTGGTGCGGTGTGTGTGAGCTGTGGCCGGGAGGTGTGTGTCGGGCACTCTGCGTTTGTTGTGGGGCCGCCGATCCAAGGGCCAGTTATGGACAGGAAGTGGGAGGAGCCTCTGTGTGGATTGTTGGGGATGACCCCGCCCTGAGAGCAGTATATGTGAACATACAGGGCCACTGATACCCAACATCCCCCAAATCCAGTTTCCCCTTCTCACCTCCCCTCTACATGCATTTATTTTACTCTCAGCTGAAGGGCACCGAGAGTGACTATAAAAAATGAGCATTACTTGGATCTATGTGTTATCTTATTACTATGGATGAATAGAGTGACTGATGAATAGATATATTTCGAGATTAAATGGATATATAATTGGAGCTTGGAATTCATAAGCTCGTTGGGGGAAAGAGAATCTAACTGTGTTTGAAAATCGCGTTCACTAAGAGAAAAGCCAAGTGGATGACTCACGTTGAGGAACGCTTGATACTTGTGCTGCTAACCGAACGTTTTAGCGGGCAACCGTTGGCGCCCTTGACCCATTCCAGGCTACCACGAGTGTGCTACGTGCTCACAGCCCTCACTAAACTCACACAACAATCTTCTGTGAGTTTTAACGGCTGTACCAGCAAAGCCACGAAGTCCAGATTTGTCAATGATTGTTTCTGCTCTGGAATCAGTTGTTTTGGTCTTCAGAGGAAGGTATTAATGTGCCGAGAAACAAAAACAGGCTCCCCTCTTCGGTTTGTGAGGAAGCTGTGCTGTGCTGGGCTCTTTGAGATGAATTTCCTCCATCTGCCGTGCGAGAGAGACGCTTCTCAGAGTGCATGGAGACCAAATGTAAAACTCTTTGAACATAACTTTTACACATTTATATTGGAGGGGGGGTTGTGAGTTTCAGGTCCCAGAAGTTAAGAATCTGTAAAGACTGACTGCATGTAATGTAATTTAAAAGATAAATATGTTTTTTTAATTAATATTTTTGTTGCTCAAGTAATGAAACTCCAGTAAGCCACTCCTGCTGCTTAGGGAGACAGGATTCCTGGTTCTTTTAAAGCAGCTTCTCCACGGACAGCTCATTAATCTCACACGTTTCACATCTCTTCTTTACATACTGTAACCACCAACCACCACCTCCACCTAGACGTTTCTGTCCAGATAGAGAAAACCATTGATGACTGAACAAGAAATGGGTGTTGTCCTGTGCATGTACTATTGTTGAGTGTAAAGACAAATTTGGGAGAATTTTTTATTTTTTTTGGTAATGTGTTTGTTATAACATATTATTTGTGGTCACATAGCCAAGAATGTGCCGGATTAGTTGTTAAAACTTTGGCAGAACCAGTAACTTGATACTGGGGGGAGTATTTAAATCTAGCTAGCAACCAAAATGTTTGCCCAAATAGTCAAATAACTGTTGGACTATTTCTAGAATTTCCCTATTCTCCTTTTCCCCCTCGATCTGGAACGAGCAGTCAGTCTGGTCACATCACTGCTATTTGAGAGGGCACACACTCACACACTCACACTCTCTCACACCCTCTATTAGAGAAGTGTGCAGTCGGCCGCAGCCCCTGTCCACTCTTAAAATCTGCCGCAGTTACTGCAGGCACCAGATTGACCAGAGGGGGCGCTGTTAAGCAACCCGGTGGAGAGGTCCATGCAATTAAAGCCCTTCCACCCTGGGGGAGTCAGCACGGGCACGTTCTGGGTGTGATCCGAACCGCAGGGGTGCATCACTGCACTACGGACAGGTGCCTCAAAGGAGCGTGTCACTTGGGAGACTCAGGTTTTCTCTGTTTTGATTTTCAGGACTGATTAATGGACTGTAGTGGTGCTGGTGTCCATTGTGCTGACCTGTTTAGCTGAACACCATATTCTTGCCACCTGTCAGATCTGGATGAATTGTCTGTATGGATGGCATTGTTGGACGTAAGCACAACACACCACTTTCATGTGAAATGAGGTGATGGTCGGTATGGCCTTCAAGTACGTACGTGTGTTTGTGTGTGTGTGTGTGTGTGTGGGTGTGTGTAAATGCATATGAACCCTCTAATGCTATGGACAACAAGCGTTACGTTAATTAAATGGAGTATAAAAAGGGAAATGGAATATGAGCTGTGATGGAATGATGATAGCAGTGCCAGGCTGGTGTGGTTTTGTTGGAGGGCCAGGCAGTGACTGGAAATGATCAAAATAATAGGTACATAATGTCAGTAAAAATATGTGAATTGCTCAAATGCAAAAAGCTCAAATTAATGGAGCTGGTCTCACCACAAAGATGTCTATGACTATATGAGCCTTTTTCAGAGCAACTTTTTATACAGCATTCCAACAATAAAATACTCGTCTTTAACCAATAACTGCTATTCAATACATATATATATATATATATATATAAGATTGACTCCTGTGTAATAAAACCTGTTCTTTGACGTGGCTGCTAGTAAATATTAGATGGATATCATTCTGGTTCATGTTTATTCTTAATTCTCTGTGTGACCTGGCCTTTACATGCACACATGCACACACACACAAATGCAGAGCCTGAATGATAACAATGACAGAGTCAGGTGGGACTATTACCATAGAATGTCATCATTTCATCCGGGCTGACAAGAAGTCATAACATTTACATTGGCAAAATTGGCCTGATGAAACTAATCTAATTATACCTGCAATATATATTTGGACAACAAATTAAGCCAGCGAATGATGAAATTATTACTTATTTCCTTCAGTTCTTATAAAGCCTCACGGACGCTCTGTCATGAAATGGTGATACGTTTCTCTCTGATATTCATATTACACACATACATGCATCGATACACACAATAGACATTTTGTCCACACGTATAACAAAAGTGGTCTTATTTTTTTCGTATCCTTTTTTCCCCCCTGTGCCTTTAATTACTTTCTGTCCTTTCCTCTCTCCCTCTCTCCGCTCCTCTTTGTACCCTTAAGATATTCTGTGCATCCTGCAGCGGTTCCGCATGACAGACACCTCTAATATAATCTGTGTGTCTGAATTCTAATTTGTACCGTCAGGATAAAATAAATAGTCTGCAGTTCATTACAGAGAGCGGCTCCTGGCTCGGCCTGATGATTTATGGAGTGAGGCCCAGCATTCTGCAACACATTTTTCTTCATTTACTTTTCAATTAATTTTCCGGGAAATGTCTTAATGATATCAGAGGTGCGTGTTAATGAGACCAGGCCGAGACAGCAACACCGGTGGCTCAGGGTTGATGTGGGGGGGGGGTGACAAGGACAGAGTCACCCAACCCCCCCTACACCCCACACACAAACACACACACACACACACACACACACACACACCCCTCCCCTGGTTAGGTCTGGTGCAGTGCCTGCCTGCTTGTCTGTCTGTCTGAGGTTCTAGTTTATCTTTGTCCTGTGGTGCACTGTTTAGACCACTTTCCTCTGTTCAGAGGAGGATTTGAATCTGTTTAAGACAGAAAGCTGGGTGGTCTCTCTCATCAGGGGAGAACAGTGCAGTCCTCAGCATTCTGGTTAAACAGGAGGCCATGCTGTGCATTTCTGTCCTGTGTCTTTTGCCCCCCCATATGAGTGCTGCTGTCCTCCACTAGCTATGTACTGTGTGTATGTGTTCCACACACACACAAAACATACACACCATCTCTCTTTCACTCATTAACCTCCTTCCCATCCTTACTTTTACCTCTCGAAAGCAGATCTAACATCATTGCACTAACCCTGTGTGGTTGCGGTCTTTTAAAAAATGAAAACAGCGCACAATGATTTCATTTCTGCTTTTCGCTCGTGCGCAGCTCATTATGCACAGAGGTCTCATTTTAATCTCCTGCTGAGATTTCACAAAAGGTTTTAACTAGCCGACAGAGCAGCGGGCGGTGCGCGGCCGATCGATAGCGGTGGTCAGGATTGAGAGCCCGGCTCAGCCTTAATGGACCCTGCAGGTCCCGCCATAAACCACCTTCGCAGCCGCGCCCACGGCTCCATAAATTGCAGCGAAGATCCCCCGAACCAATATGCCTTTAACCAGTAAACCCCTGGCCAGTGTGTGTATGAGCGCGTATGTGTGCGTATACGTATGTGTGTATGAGCGCGTATGTGTGTATGAGCGCGTATGTGTGCGTACACCTGCATGTGTGTGTGTGTCGGTACACGTATGTGTGTATGAGCGCGTATGTGTGCGTACACCTGCATGTGCATGTGTGTGTCGGTATACTTGTGTGTATGAGCGTGTATGTGTGCGTACACCTGCGTGTGCGTATACGCGTGTGTGTATGAGCATGTGTGCGTATACGTATGTGTGTATGAGAGCGTATGCGTATGTGTGCGTATGCACGCGTGTGTGTATGAGCGTGTATGTGTGCATATACGTATGTGTGTATGAGCACGTAACTAAGGGGGAACGAGGCTCAGATGAACGAGGGCTGCCGTGATTCTCTCTCTCAGGTCTGCGGGAGCGTATCTGCACAGCGCTGTGTGCGCCAGATTGCGCATCTGTGTTTGAGTGTCGCTCTGATTACGCACAAATGCTTTAACAAAGCAGATGGAAACCAATTTCACCGCTTTTACGTTCAGTTACTCACCCCTGCTGCCTTGAACCCCACCTCCTCCTCCCACCTCCCTCGCTTGCAAATGAAAGAGGGAGAGAGAAGGAAAGCATAATTACTTATTTTAGAGGGGTGCAGCAAAGCCTTTTGCCAAATGACTCTAATTCCAAATGGTTAACAAGATTTTACTCTTTAATAGAGCCGAATCCATGTGACAGCAAATTGCTTTCCCATTTGCGGACTTAATGGCATTTCATACTTTGCACTTCCAATAAGCAGTAAACTGGTAAATTAATATTGCACGGCATGTTATGATGCAAATGGGAGGGAGATACGGGAGCGGACCCCTCATGCAGAAAGCTCTGATTAGATCCCTAATTGCTTCGGTAGCACTGTTTTCCCCCCCCCCACCCCCCCCCTTCTCCTTTCGTTCAAACGTATTTATTCATTTATATATCTGTTTCAAGTTTTACCGCTTGCTCTTGGCTGATACGTGACTCGCACGCGACAGAAATTCTTTGTTAAACGGAAGACGGTCCGTTTCGTGATTTTGGGAAATCTCCGGACCTTGATTGGTGATGATGGTGATGGTGAGGCTCAGGCCGGCCTCAGTGACCTCTGTGATACTGCCACCGTTTATCGGTAACGCTGGCCGTGTCTGATGTGGACACAGCGGAGACGGCGAGATGTGCTGGACTCGTGTTGAAGGAACGGGATACAGGTCCTGTGTAGAAGCAAGATATCCACTCTGGGTGCATGCTTTGACATGATATCCATTCTGTTGACTTGACACTTTAAAGTCTAGACACAATAGAGCCAAAGCCTTCTAGAACCAGAAGTCCATGTGTAAACCTACCGAGGTAACACAGAGCGCATAGTGTCAGTGTGAGGAATGTAGACCACCAGTAAGGTCTTTCTGGGACAGTTCTGGTTTGGGGGGGGGGGTTGTTATCATCTTTAAATTCCTATGTAGTTCCTTTCTCCTTGGGGAGCGGAGTGTGGACCCTCATTGTAAAATGGATGGGCTCAACTGTCCCATTTAATTCTCATTTTCATTTGTCCACCAATACAAAGTTATCGTGTAAGATTCATAGTCGGTAGGATTACTGATGATTATTCAGAAGTTCAGCCTCGATGACTTTATAGGAACGCAGCACAGTTACTGCCCTGGAGCTTTTACTCCTCAGTTTGACTCAAACTTTCCCACCTTGTGGGTTACTGTCGGATAACCTCCATCTCCAATAATTACGGCGCATGCATCATTTACACAAACCAAGACCCTCTTAAACTGTTAAACGCACCTTTGCAGGATAACTCTGCTTATCAAAATAATGAAAATATATTGGGAGAGTCAAAATATCTTACGGATATTATGTTTGCCGTGTGACTGAGGTGTGATCCCGATCTGTTTGTAACTCCATGAATTAGCCTTTAGTTTGTAGCGAGCAGGTTGCAGAGGTCCACACGCTGTCTGGACACACGATGTCATGCTCTTGAAACCGCGGGAATGAATCTGTTCATTACATAGCTGATACCGATCAAATATTCAGGACCTAACTGCACCCTGGGGCAGCTGGGGCTTATTCTCGCGTCTGACCTGTTTAATACTTGTGTCTGTCTGGCTGTGTGGAGCCTGGTATCGCTCGCTCCCGGATGTGAGTCAGTCGCCATCGCTGTGCTTGAGCGCGCCCCACCGAGGGAGGAGGGGGGTGAGGAGATCTACTTCACATCCCGCCACCTCCGCCCGTGATTGAGCACCAGGATTGATGTCCCGGGTGTTTTAAATGCAGATTATACCGCTGGGCCATAAATATGCTGGAGGGGCCCCTGTGTATACCACTGCTCTGTCAGCACAACCCCCCCCACCCCTTAGAGGAGAATGGGCACGTCATCATCTCCTGCCCCTTCAGTTTCAGCAGAACAGGAACAGCTATGGCTGCTTTGGCTAGGCTGAGGCCACAGTAGCTTTTCGGCAACTACGATGCTGTCGGAAGGAAAATAAAAGGGGAATAAACGTCAGTTGCAACAGTCAACGGACCGACCGCGTCCTTTGGCCCGCAGAGCGTCCGTGGCACCGTGTGCGGGGAGCCTGGTCACGTGACGTTCACGAGCCGGGTTCTCTCGCATCTCTATGGCAACCGCTCGTTTCTTTCTGACAGCACCTTTCCCATTCCACCTGCCGCTTCAGTAATTGCCGCAGAATTTTCCACCATATCTGGGGGGGGGGGAATTAAAAATGACAATAAGGCAAGACATGAGATATCCGTGAACCGAGCACTGACAGACAACCAGGCAGAAATAAATAAAAAAGAGAAAAAGATTAGGGAAATAATTCATTTTGGTTGGCATCAAATGGAAGATAAGGGATTTAAGGAACCAATTACAACTGTTCCATTTTTAGTGTACTTCTGTGTGTCTTGGTATCGCTATATTGCAGTCCGAGTAAAATTAGGCCAACAAAATCGTAACAGAATATGAAGATGTGCGGTAGTGAAGCAACTCCACGGTCTGAGACCGAAGGCTGACCGTGGCAGTTTACTGGAGTCCTGCAGGGTGCTGTACATTTACATTTGACATTTTAAGCATTTAGCAGACGCTCTTATCCAATATGTGCATTAATACATGGTAGGAACAATCATAGTTCGCGCAAGAGATCAGTGCAGTAATACAGCGATAGACATCGTTGTAGGCAGCTGCATACCATACCTGTAACACTGGGAAGGAAAAGGTTCGTATTTATTTGTATTTGTAAAAAATAAATGAGTAAGTAGTACACCATAACGTCGGGGGTTCACCTGATGCCTTATCTCTCTGCGCAAGAGCCACTTGCCACAGCTGTGCACATACATAAGTACATCTTGGAGGACACAGACTCTCCTGAATGAACAGGATGTTGTCAGAGAGCATATGGGCCTGGGTTGTCAGAGGGCCTATCTGGGAGGGCATATGAATGGGCATATGCTGCTATGTGTATACCTGCACCTGGGAGAGTCTCATTATGGGATTTATTCGGAGGAAGCCAGCCCATTGGCAGTGTGAGAAGCTGGGGTTGGTAATGTGAAAGGTGACTGAGCAGGCTGTGTGGAAACATGTGGTATGAAAGATTGGCCACTGCATGAATGCCCAAAGCACTGTACTGTGCTGTGTTGCGTCTGTGTAGGGGGTCTGTTTGTGAATGGGCTACAATGTGCTGGGCACAACCGTCACATCCTATGTTTACATCAGGGTTCCCATGCGTCATGGAAAAACCTTGAAAAATTATTCTGTCATGGAAATCGATGAAAAAGCTCTGTCATGGAATCTCTGTTCCCTTGCCACCATTGTTGCCACCTGCCACGGCTGTTCTCATGCACACACACACAATGAGATGTATATTTTCACTGGTAACAAAACGTGTTAAGTAAAGTACATTTTTGTGTCAGTCGCAAAAAAAAAAGACATTGAAAACCTTACATTTGTCATTGAAATGTCATGGAAAATGGACATTTGATTTGAATGGGAACCCGGTCACATGTAATAGCCGCTGTCGTGGAACCTGATTGAGTTGTAATATTGGCGGCAGCTTGCTGATCTGATCTGTCTGCAGGGCTGGGTAGTTGCTGAATTGGGCAGTAGCAGCAGTATCACACCCTGGATGTGAAACAAGGAAGTGGAGAAGATACTGGTGTTAAACAGCGTCATACCTCCTTAAATGTCTGTTTGCCTGGAAAGCTACAGTAATTTAGCTGTACCAAAATGGCGCAGTAACCGGCAGGAGAGACCCCATCAAGACTGATGCTAGATGTGTGTGGGCAGAATTATTTGTCAAAAAGAGAGAAAAGCAACTTGCTGTAAGGTAAAGGTAAAACCCAGAATTGAGGGTTGCGCTAGAGGTTCTAACAGGGCCTGCTACGATGGGAGACAGCCTGCCGAGAGCAATTTGTCATTTGTGCCGCAGTCTTCTCAAACTATCACCGGTGTAATTCTCAACTTCTTTCATAGCATACTCACCAAACACTGAAGCTACGCTAGCTCACCACGGAATAACGTCGCTCAGGGAAAATAAGAGATGAAGGGAAGCGGTTGAATAGCAAGAGGAGGGCGTGTGTCAAATACGTCACACTTATTCGAACTGGCCTCCGGGAATCTGACCAATGAAAACTACCACCTCTCTGGAGTGGCGTTAACTGCTTCTGAAAGTGTTTACCTGACTTGGTAAAGTCTGGGGTCCGTACACTGTGCTGGAGATGACCCTGAGGGTCACTGTGCTGGAGATGACCCTGAGAGTCACTGTGCTGGAGATGACCCTGAGAGTCACTGTGGAGATGACCCTGAGGGTCACTGTGCTGAGATGATGAGGGTCACTGTAATGGAGATGACCCTGGAGTCACTGGAGATGACCCTGAGGGTCACTGTGCTGGAGAGATGAGGGCCACCTGGAGATGACCCTGGGTCACTGTGCTGGAGATGACCCTGAGGGTCACTGTGCTGGAGATGACCCTGAGGTCACTGGAGATGACCCTGAGGGTCACTGTGCTGGAGATGACCCTGAGGGTCACTGTGCTGGAGATGACCCTGAGGGCCACTGTGCTGGAGATGACCCTGAGGGCCACTGTGCTGGAGATGAGCCTGAGGGTCACTGTGCTGGAGATGACCCTGAGGGTCACTGTGCTGGAGATGAGCCTGAGGGTCACTGTGCTGGAGATGACCCTGAGGGTCACTGTGCTGGAGATGACCCTGAGGGTCACTGTAATGGAGATGAGCCTGAGGGTCACTGTGCTGGAGATGAGCCTGAGAGTGACTGTGATGGGTCACTGTGCTGGAGATGACCCTGAGGGCCACTGTGCTGGAGATGACCCTGAGGGCCACTGTGCTGGAGATGACCCTGAGGGCCACTGTGCTGGAGATGACCCTGAAGATGACCCTGAGAGTCACCGTGCTGGAGATGACCCTGAGGGCCACTGAGTCACATGGTGTTTGTGTGTATCAGGGGCTTGTCTGGGTACAGGCCAGGGGAAGAGGGGCAGCCAACATGCCCCACTTTCAGCCAACGCTTCCTGCATTCCACAGGGACTCACACTTCTACAGGAAAGCAGATATCAGAGAGTTACTGTAGGAGCATCGGCCTCTGTCACTCACAGGCATGCGCTGTGAAGACTCTTGTCAGTGACACACTGATTTTAACCAATCATTGTGTCTTTATGTGGAGAGCACAAGTTTTCCATTGGTTCTAACAAGTCAGTGATTGGCAGCTCATTGTAGCTCCACCCATTATGGGTTTCATGAAAAGTCATTCCCCCATCACTGCATTTCACTACATTTATCACAAACCTTGTTATTACTTCCCGCTAAGGTATTTTTACATAATATATAACTTTGATACATCTATATTTCTCATATTATGTCTTCACATATTTTATGCACCCCTCAGCCAAAATGCCCTCCTGATTCATTGGCTTCATGATTTACTTTTTATGAATTCTAATGCATAACCATTGCATTCTTCACTCAAAAATGATTTGAAGTTGTATTATGGCAAACGTGTGGAACATGAATTAAGTTGAACTGGTTAAAAAAATGTTTATTTTTTTATCTGTTTAAAAAAAAAAAGGGTTTTAGAAAGATAACTGAGGCCGCCTTGGCATGTCTAGCATTTAAAAAATTGGGAGGTGAAAACAGAAATTCATCTTGGCCCCTGATGGCTTTATAAAATGAAAACAAGCGCGTGCGAGCCATGCTGAATTTATACAGCCGCTGTGGGGGCAATGTCAGCCCAGTTAATTGATTTGCCCGTATTTGTCAGGAAAGAGTGAGCGCCTAACCCCAACCTGCATTATTAAAACTAATACTGCGGCAGTTTGAACAAGTCTTCCGTCGTGAATCAAAGTCTGACACGGACCGATGATGTATGGACATATTATTCAGAGTGTGGCACAGGGCCTGTTCCAGTGGTCCCTCCCAAACCACCCCTCTACCCTCGCCCCCCACCCTCACCTGTCCCAGTTTCCAAGTAAAGACCACTTTGAGAATAGCCCCAGGGCGTCTCATATCAGAGAGCCCTGCCTTTCACATTCGCAGCTTTTGTCCAGTCATATGAACATGAACGGTTTCAGTAGCCCTGGTTTCCTTCCCAAATCCCCAAATAATTCTGTTAAAATATATATATACATATACAGTATCCATGCCTCTTATATACTGTGTTTTATATCCTATAATAAAGACTTAAAAGACCCGTGATGAGTCTTCTGTCACTGGCGTCATTGCTGAATATGACCAAAATGGTATTAGTATTATAATAATAATAATACAAATTCACTATTATTTAGTTGGTTGGCTCAGCCAGCTTTAATATTTTAGTCGTTTTTTATATTTATTAGTTTATATTAGAATTTATATTAGTTTATTAAGAACCTTGCTCAATTGTACAACAGCTGTTTTCAGCAGGATTTGGACTCGTGGCCCTGCTCCACACTGCAGCTGTGTTGGGGCCATGCAGCCCACTTTGTCTTGGTCTGTAATTCAGTCCTCTGGCAGCAACACACTTTAAAGCACAAACTTGAAAGAATCTCCACCTGTTCCTGAGGGGTGTAACTCCCTTCCGTGTTAGCCATGGCAAAAACAACCATTATCTATATTCCCATCACCCTGGACGTTTGGGCTGTGTAGTTCAGCCACTTGCCTTATTTGTATTTGTTTTATGAAACCGCTGCTGTAGTTGCGCTCCTGTCTTTCTCCGATACAGCGTGCTCTGCTCCTGCTGCCTGTAGCGGCGCCCACACACAAGTGAACCACACACCTGCAAAATCTCCTCCATTTCACAGTTAAAACAAACAAGCAAAACCTGTACTTTTGATATAAACAGCAAAGCACTTATGGTGAGAATGTATTTGTGTGTGTATATATATATATATATATATGCGCGCAAAGTGGTTTGGGGGAGGTGGTGGGTTGCTCTACGCAACAACTGCATGCGGGTGCAGATCTCACTGCCCAGCACTGCTAACACCTCGGGGATATATACGAGACAAAATTGAGAGGGAACCCCATCCCTCCCATACCCCCATGAGTGCAGGCATAAAATAAATGAGGGTTTATGATCAGGCATCTCCTTTAATTCCCTGTGTGTGAAAATGGGGTTTTGATCAGTCATAGGGAATGGGGAGGGGGGGCGGGGCACACACGAAAAACACAGCTTGTGTGTTGTGACTTGCCATTTGTACAGAAGAAGAGTTTTAATATTTAAAACAATCCTATTACGGAAAATAAATAAGAAGTCGCTCATAAAACCCAGCAGAAATACCTCGCTCCGCTCTAAATATTTAATGGCAGATTGTGCGTACAGCTTTACCATTTATATCGTCTGCATTTAGCAGAAGGGACAGGAAAATGACAGAAGAGAAAGAGTGCTTTTTAGCGAGTTCAGCCTCGTCAGAGCAGCGGAGGACGATATTGGCATTTCCATATGCGCTTTCTTTTGATAAATAAAGGGCTGATGGGATTTAGGCATGGAGAATGTGATCATCACGTTAGCACGCTTTGAAAGGCATTAAGCTCAGCTCCATATGGACGGAGTTCCAAACTCCACCTTGCAGGCACGTGCACAGATAGGGCCCAAGGGGGGCTTGAGCCCCTGCCCTTTTGCCCTCAGAGTCAAAACGTGCAATTTTTTGGGCTGGTGATAATTGTATAAAAATCTTTCTTTATTTGTTATTGAAATTCTATCAAATATACAGAGGGAAATGTATAGTAGTATCCACTAAAAAAATACACCATATCAATTTAAAAAGTACTCCGCTCTCCAACCCCCCCCCCCTTCCAAATGGTTTTGTCTCAATCAATCAATCAACATCGCATCTTCCGACATTCCGAATACAACATAAAAAGCACCGCATCCCCAGCCCCAGTTCGGTTACGGTGAATGATATCACTCAGGTAGGCACTGTTTTAATGATGAAACCACGATTAAACAACACTTACTTACTTTTTATGTTATATATCCGTTAAAAAACTATGAAGTAGGTCAGTAGGACTTGCCACCTTCATGCTGTAATTTTGTCATTACTAGCCTCGGTACTCGCAAGGAAGCTAGTCTAATTATCATTAAAATGACGTTATCTCCGTCATGCAGGACAACTTACAAATATGCAATTAATTTCTGAAGCAGGTAGTTACGTTTTGCATAGTTTTGCTAGTTTAGTGTAGTCACCCCCTTTTTTTTATAGCCAGTTTTCTAAAAACATGATGTTTAAAAGTGTATTATTGTTTGGGCATGTAGCAGTATGTTTCCCTGTTAAAATACGTTTTTTGTTTGAATGCCATTAAATTGCATCCTTCCTAACTTTCTTTTTCAAAGAAACCACTGATCTAATGTGCCTGAATTGGTCTAAACAACTGAACACTGACTGACTGCATTACTTGCACTGACTGACTTGTATTACTACATCACATCTGTGGTTTCTTCATGGAATAATGTGTTTCAGTAGAATTTAAACAGGTCCCATGTTATGAACATAGTGTGTGATTATGGATGGTGGTGGTGTGGCAACATCAGGGTGGGAATAGTGCGTGTCGGTGGGGTGAGTGCCCTTTTTTTTTTTTTGCTTGAGCCCCTGCCCCCCAAAATGTCTGTGCACGGCCCTGCCGCCTTGATCAGTCACATCGGACAATCGGACAATCTTCTTTTTGAAGAATGCGCCAATTATTTTTTTAGACGTTTTATATATTCCATTTAGCAGACGCTTTTATCCAAAGCGACTTACAGTAGTGAATGCATACATTTTTCAGTATATGTGGCCCCAGTGGGGATTGAACCCACAACCTAAGCGTTGCTAACGCCGTGCTCTACCAACTGAGCCACAGAGAACCATTTTGAATGAAATTGTAAAAACACAACAGCTCAATCAATGGTTACATCTTGTTGGCTAGCTAACTCGCTTGCGTTGTTAGCTACGTTGATACAGATTTGGTCGATCAAATGTTTTTTTCTTATTAACTTTTTTTAACCTCCATTCAGCACCTCCCACAGCTCCATTCAGCACCTCCCGCAATTTCAGTTATAACACACAAGCACACACTATTTTTTGTCTTTATTGTAAATATGATATACTTATACTAAACATCGAACAAAAAGTTCGGAAATTTGTGTTTGGTAGATTATTTCTCTGTTGTAACAATGCTTCTTGGCAATAAATTGTATACTGTTGGAAAGCCTGTTTATTTCCCTTTTAAATGGTGCCCCATTTGTAAGGAACATGCATTTGTGGGATGAGCAGCACAGCTGAGTATGTGGGTTGCGCCCATGAAAAATTTGCCAAATCTTCTCTGCCAATGCCAAACAGCTTATTCTGCTGTTGCTATTGACTCTTGTTTTGAGTTCCGGTACCCCCAGGTGCTGACAATCAGGTGCCTGATTGCAGCACCTGATTGGCATGGGCCCTGAGCCAGTGGTCAATTGATGTCTGCTCCAAGAATCGGCATGCCACGTTTGTCTGATCTCGATAAGGCCCGTGCGATAGGGCAACTTCAAGCTGGTGTTCCGCAAAAGCAAGTTGCGGCATTATTTGGAGTGAGCCCTAGTACCATCTCCAAACTGAAGGCCAAGTTCCATGAAACGGGATGTCAGAGACAGACCGCGAAGTGGGCGTCCCAAGAAGACAACACCCCAAGAAGACCGATTCCTCACCCTTTCAGCACTTAGGAACCGTAGGCTGTCTTCTACAGATTTGCAGTCAAGGTTTGCAGGACGATATGGCACACGGCTCTCGGCCCAGACAATCCGGAACAGACTGCACGCAGCCAATCTCCGGGCTCATAGGGCTGGCAGGAGGCCTGCCATGACTGCCCTTCACCATCAGGCCCGTTTGCGCTGGTGTCGGCAACACCTGCACTGGAACCTGAACATGTGGAGGAACGTTATGTTCAGCGATGAATCCAGATTCTGCCTATGGAAGTTGAATCGTAGGGTCAAAGTGTGGAGAAGACGGGGAGAACGCTATGCTGATTGCTGCACTGCATGCTCACAGGTGCTGCCAATCAGGTGCCAATAGTCAATAGCAACAGCAGAATAAGCTGTTTGGCATTGGCAGAGAAGATTTGGCATTTAAAAGGGAAATAAACAGGCTTTCCAACGGTATAAAATGTATTGCCAAGAAGCATTGTTACAACAGAGAAATAATCTACCAAACACAAATTTCAGAAGTTTTTGTTCAATGTTTATATAAGAAAACTGTTCATGACAGCGGATGCTGCAGCACCCCCGCTTCCCGCACGTATGCCTGCTAGTCTCGAGGCAGATGTTTGGGCGTATTTTGGGTTCAAAACCAAGGCGGATCAAAATAATGCCGTCTGTAAGCTTTGCCATTCGATATTGAAATAGACCCGATATTATGTGAAGTATCGGATCGTGCGGAGACCTGTTATATCAAAATCGAATCGTATCGTGAGGTTCTTGCCAATTCCCAGCCCTAACAGACACATGTTCTTGCTGTCGGCTTAGACATCATGTCTTGTCTCATTGGTTGTTTACTCTGAATTTACAGCAAGTTTCCTCATATCACAGGCTTTACACGAAACGTTCCACTTTTTTCCCCTCAGTTCAGCGTCGAGTCTTTTGAGAGCGGGCTCGTTCATTTCGCTGCAGCCTTCCGTTCCATGGCCTTATCATGGCCGGCATCTGAGGATCGCAGTGCTAATTCACTTTGACTGAAGTAGCTGGTGCCAAGTGTTTGTTTTTGGAAAGTTTTGCGCCTGAAAATAAGATCATCTGTGCACTCTGCAGATGCGTCAGAGTGCAGCCGGGAACGCAGGCCCGTGAACAGGGCAGGGATTGGTCAGGTCGCTACACACCCATCGACGGATCAGCACAATAGGGACGAGGGGGGAGCCGTTCTAAATGACTTTAAAGTGCGCGGTGGTAATTGAGGGGAACAGGAATGCGGGACCCGGCAGCAAGAGACGTCTCTGTCCGGGGGTTGGACGGTCGTTTGTGATTACACAGCCGAGCCCAGCGTCCAGCGCGCATTCCTGCTGCTAACGCCAACAGCTGGGCCGCTGCGGACTCGTTCTCTTTTAACGCGGCCTCTGACAATGCCTGCCCTGTTTTCAGCCTCCCGGCCGAGCGACACCTCCCTTCTGCGCTGCCCCCCTCTCCTCCCGGGCGTGTTGTTGTTGGGCTGAGGGCCGCCGCTGGCCTGGCTTCCAAGGCCAATCCCCCGCAGAGAACTTATTGCTGACCCTGAATGATTAGTAGTGTTTTCATTAAGAGCGAAGGCCGAGTGTAAATCTGTTTTGAACGCCCAGGATCCTCGGGTTCCTGACTGCTCGGGCGGCGGCGGCGGCGTTCTCAGATCGGTCGTGATGAGGTCAATCGGGACCGCGTGGCCTGCAGTGCTCGCGCACCTCGTTATAACCGTCATTGAGGCCCTTTCTTTGGAGAGAAGGTTCCGGAGGCCTTGTTTTACACAGAGAGGCCTACGTTATTGTGGTTTTCAATGTAGATACGACACAAGCTGACCGCATGCTAGCCGTCACATGCCATGCCAGGTCACCAGGTCATGTTGGTAGTTGTCTGCGCAGTTGTCCGGTTGTTCAGCGTTTGAGACTGAGGCTGGGCTGTTTAGGGCCTTGAGCTTGGCCCTGGAGGGGAGTGATGTCAGCAAGATACAGCGAGAGACCATGTGTGTGTGTGTGTGCGTGCGTGCGTGCGTGCGTGCGCGTGTCTGTCAGAGCCTGACGGTGGCAGTTGGTGCCCCTGTTTGAAGCTCCCCCCTGGGCCCCTGCCACAGCGTTCAGAATAGATCTTTATTTACAGAACAGACCTGGGAAACAGCTGGTCAATCCATTTAGCCTAAGGCCACTGATTTGTTCCCATTTACTACAACACCTAAAGAAAAGCTGGGATATTTTTTCTCCTCTCTCCTTCCTATTGATCCGGCGCTTAGAAAATCTGCTCTGCTGTCTAAACACTATTGATCCCCTTCCCCTCCACTGCGAGTTCCCACACCGCCGTATAAAGGGGACTGGATGAAGTGAAATTTCATTTCCGACAAGCCGTTCCTCTTATTTTCACCTTTACTTTTCTTCTGATGGAATGAAACGGGGCGCTGGCGCTGCGCGCCTGTCCATCGCCAGCTGGCGCCGGGAAGAGACTAGCGGTTACGTGCAGCCACAGTACGACACCACTCAACGGACTGAGGATACCCCCACCCCCTCACACACACACACACGTGCTCGTGTGCACATGCACACACATTTCACGTGTGCGCACAAACACGCACACACCCAGACCCCGGCCAGCGGTGCATCCTCGTTATGAAAGTTTTTGCCACTCATTAGGAGCCATTAGCAGCATCGCCTCCTCCGTCTGGGTGGTGGAGGTGTCCGCCCAGCTGCCGGATGATTAATGTGGAGGCAGGGAGGGCCTCCATCATCAGGGCAGAGCAGGCAGGACTACAGCCGCGCTCCACAATCACACCGCAAGCCCTTAATGCCTGATCCTTCACGCACGGGAAAGCCAGCGGCCTGAATTGAAACCAGCGCCAGTCCCTTTCCCTGTCCAGTGCCCATCCCTCCCCAAATCATTTTTATTATTATTTATATATTTGCCTTAATATAATATTCATGATAATACTTGCATTATTATGTATAAACTTATACTCTCTCTAAAGGCTCTATTTCAGGGCCTTTATACCACAAAGTTGTAACTTTATAAGGCTGTATTTACTTACACAGTGGTCAAATTAATTCCAGTGCTACTCCCTCCCAGTGAGAGAAGACAAGGCTCTTGGCTTCATTACTGTGCCAGACAGGAAGTGCACAGGAGGATGGAGACTGGACTGTACCCCCCAAAAAAGAAAATGAATGTAAAAACATATACTGTAATATATAATCTCTCTCATTCTCTTCTTCCCCTTTTCTCTGTGCCTTGCCTTGTCTCTCTCTCTCTCTCTCTCTCTCTCTCTCTCTCTCTCTCTCTCTCTCTCTCTCTCTCTCTCTCTCTCTCTCTCTCTCTCTCTCTCTCTCTCTCTCTCTCTCTCTCTCTCTGTCCTTCCCTCGTTCTGTCTCTCCCTCCCTCTCTCCCCCAGATGCAGGAGAGGAGTGCGGAGGTGCAGAAGCTGCAGCGGGCGTTGGAGGAGCTGCAGGGGAGAGAGAGGGAGCAGGGGAGAGACTACGCAGCCCTGCGGCTCCAGCTGAGCCGCACCAGGGAAGAGCTCCACAGCGCCACCCGCAGGGTATGTTCCACAGTGCACTCTCGCCCCCTCTCCGCTGTGATCAGGTCAGGAAACGCACAGGCATTAGCCCTGCATTAGCCAACTTATATGTTCCTGTAATAACCTTGAAGTCATATGCTAATGCAATATTCTTTCACAGAATATCATTACCCCGCTCATAGTTTATTGTGTTAAGTGTAATTATCACACCTTTATGGCCAAATTATTATTTTTATCCCTGGAGCCATTTTTTTCAACAAAACCATTTTTTTTATTTCTAATAAATGACACTTACAGATTTCCCTTGATCAAAAAAATGTACACAGTCATAAAGACACACACGCACGCACGCACAGACACTCTCTCTCTCACACACACACACACACACACACACACACACACACACACACATTGCTCCCACTCCTTTAAAACGCTCAATCTGAATTGCATATCCACCTCGGAGCCAGCCTGTCATAGGCTATATTAAGAAAAATAGACACAGTTTGACACAAATTGGAAAATGACTTTTGGAAAAGGGGCGCTGGTGTGGAAATGAGGGATATTAAAATTATGAATCAGTGTCTGGTAGCGAGGGCCCTGTGTGAAACGGTGGGGCGGGGCCTAACGGACAAAGGCAGCAATGAGCCAGGGCTGAAGTGTGACCTCTGCAGTGGTCAAATTAGAATGCAGTCCACTCTTTCTGTCTCCCCCTGTCTCTCTCTCTATATGTGTGCTTATTCTCTGCCTCTTGCATTTTGCTAATGGCTTATTTCTGAGGTGTGATATGCGTTTTGCATTATTCAAAGGTGTCTGCTGACACTTAACATCACATGACCCTCTGGTTCACCTCCATTCTGTGTGTGTGTGTGTGTGTGTGTGTGTGTGTGTGTGTGTGTGTGTGTGTGTGTGTGTGTGTGTGTGTGTGTGTGTGTGTGTGTGTGTGTGTGTGCTCATTGTGTGTGTGTGTGTGTGTATGTGCGTGTGCGTGCTTGTATGTATGTATCTGTGTGTGTGTATGTGTGTGTGTGTGTGTGTGTGTGCTCATTGTGTGTGTGTATGTGTGTGTGTGTGTGTGTGTGTGTGTGTGTGTGTGTGTGTGTGTGTGTGTGTGTGTGTGTGTGTGCTCATTGTGTGTGTGTATGTGCGCGTGCGTGCTTGTATGTATGTGTGTGCGTGTGCGTGCTTGTATGTATGTGTGTGTGTGTGCACTTGTGCATGCATGCGTGTGTGTGTGTGTGTGTGTGTGTGTGTGTGTGTGTGTGTGTGCAGCAGGACCATTCAGTGCAGGGGCAGGGGGAGGAACGGTGGAGGATGGAGGAGATGTGTGAACAGCTCCAGGGGGAGGTGGGCCGACTGCAGGAACAACTGGAGACAGAGAGGACAGCAATGCAGACAGTGGTCAGTCCTGTACACTCTCCCGACCTTTAACCACACTGCAAACACCTTAACAACCATCACGCTCTCCACTGACCGCACCTATAACCACACTGTGAACACCATAACAACCATCACGCTCTCCACTGACCGCACCTATAACCACACTGCAAACACCTTAACAACCATCACACTCTACTGACCGCACCTATAACCACACTGTGAACACCATAACAACCATCACACTCTCCACTGACCGCACCTATAACCACACTGTGAACACCTTAACAACCATCACGCTCTCCACTGACCGCACCTATAACCACACCTCAAACACCTTAACAACCATCACGCTCTCCACTGACCGCACCTATAACCACACCTCAAACACCTTAACAACCATCACGCTCTCTACTGACCGCACCTATAACCACACTGTGAACACCTTAACAACCATCACGCTCTCTACTGACCGCACCTATAACCACACTGCGAACACCTTAACAACCATCACACTCTCCACTGACCGCACCTATAACCACACTGCAAACACCTTAACAACCATCACGCTCTCTACTGACCGCACCTATAACCACACTGCGAACACCTTAACAACCATCACACTCTCCACTGACCGCACCTATAACCACACTGCAAACACCTTAACAACCATCACACTCTCCACTGACCGCACCTATAACCACACTGCGAACACCATAACAACCATCACACTCTCCACTGACCGCACCTATAACCACACTGTGAACACCTTAACAACCATCACGCTCTCCACTGACCGCACCTATAACCACACTGCGAACACCTTAACAACCATCACACTCTCCACTGACCGCACCTATAACCACACTGTGAACACCTTAACAACCATCACACTCTCCACTGACCGCACCTATAACCACACTGTAAACACCTTAACAACCATCACGTTCTCCACTAACCGCACCTATAACCACACTGTGAACACATTAACAACCATCACGCTCTCCGCTGACCGCACCTATAACCACACTGTGAACACATTAACAACCATCACACTCTCCACTGACCGTGCCTATAACCACACTGTGAACACCTTAACAACCATCACAACCATCACACTCTCCACTGACCGCACCTATAACCACACCTCAAACACCTTAACAACCATCACAACCATCACGCTCTCCACTGACCGCACACACGAACGCCATCGCCACAGTCACGCTCTCCACTGATGGCGTCTCGGCGAGGCTCGCAGACAGGCGCAGCTGCCGTTAGCCCGCGCACCCTGACCCGGGAACAAAGGTGCTCTGGAAGGAAGAGCGGCGAGTCGGGCCCTGCGTAAACCTCCCGGCCGCGCTCAGAGGCGGCCCTTTCATTCCGCCACAAAAGAGACGCTCGGCGAGCCCTTCCCACAGGAATCATGTCCGCGCGCGCGCGTATCAGCTACAGAAAGAGACGTGAAGGCCGAGCGCGATGTCGGCCACCTCGGGACTCGCATTACAGAGAGGCCACTTTCCAAAGAGAGCAACGGTGACCCTGAAGGCTGAGCCATAGCGCTGCCTCCTCAGTAGAGAGACTTTTGTGGAGCTGTTGCAGTCTTTGGAAGAGCGAAATGCACGCTGAGAGGTTTGGCCCCGTTTCAGCGTTTGCATTTTACAGTTTAGGCATTTAGCGGACGCTCTTGTCCAGGGCTACTTGCAATGAGTGCATTTAAAACGGCGAGAATAATCACGGCTAGAGCAAGAGATCGGTAGGATTGGTACAGCGACAATGCGACAGGCGTCATCGTAAACAGGCTCACGCCTATGAAACACATTTGCGGCACAGTTGCGATAGGTTCTTATTATTCCTGTCACCTTTGACCTGTGACCGCGTAGGCAATGTACTTTTTTTATTATAATATATAAATAAATGTGCTTTCTTAGGCTCTTCGCTTTTGCTTTTATTTATTTTATAGAAACTCACTGAACCACGCCAGTGTGTGGCAACCACCTAAAGTGATTCAACTAATTTCCTATGGGTATGGATGGGGCAAAAGCAATTATTTTTTATTACTTTATCTTAGTATCCGAGTATAATCTGAGTCAGAAGAATTACAATTTCACATCATGCAGCTTTGCACAAGAGTGACTTCATTATAACTTTATAACTAGCTTTATTCCGTCCTTACCTGTTCTGCTCCTTCTGATTGCTCCAGAGTGTTATGTGGGTAAGGGAGATATGTTTTTTCTCTCTAACCTTTCAAAGCTGTTGTCTGAACTGCCGCTTGGCGGTCTGAGGTGAATGTCAGCTCCCCTGCTGAGACTTTTACCAATAAAGCACAAGTCCTTCCTCAGCATCCTCCAGCACTGTGCTTGAACCGTACCCCTGACACACACACACTCTCTCATACACACACACACACACACACACACAAACACACTCTCTCTCACACACACACACACACACACACACACACACACACATACTCTCACACTCACCCACACACACTCACACACACTCTCTCACACACATACACGCACATGCACATACACTCTTTCTCACACACACACACACACACACACACACACATGCACTCACACACACACACACACACACACACACACACACACATGCACATACACTCTCTCTCACACACACAACACTCCCCCTGCGTGTCTCCCCAACTGCCCAGCTCCATCATTTCATCTGCTTCCTCTTAGCCATATTTATTAATATTTTAAAGAGATATTCCCAAAGAAGGATTATCCCTTAAAAAATAAAGAGTGTAAGAAAGCACTTTGATGGGAGTTGATGGGAGTTTGATGGGACGCTTCCTGTGAACTTTTGTGAAGTGGTTGGGTGGAAAGGGAGAAGGCCCATGTGCTCTGATATACTGGCCCAGGCTATTACAGCTTAAGTCAAGGCTAGTGACTCAGCCCTCTCAGAAAGTCTTAGTGATTAATACTAAACATGTACAGACTCCTCCTCCCAACTCTCTCTATCTCCCTCTGTGTCCCCCCTCTCTCCCATCCATATCTCCTTTTCTCTGTCCCTCTTCCCACTTCTCTGTGTACATTTCTCCTGTTGTCTCTCTCTACAGCGGTGTCAGAGAGAAGAAGAGGCAGAGAGGTTGAGACAGGAGCACAAGCAGATGAAGGATGAGGTCATCGCTGCAGAGCATAAGGTCCTCTCCATGGTGTCATTACCCATAATGCCGTTTGTTAAACACTGGCTTGTTTGCCCCTCCGAGGCTCTTCAGCCTATATCTGCACAAGCCCTGCATGCAGGATCCACCAGGGGTCATTCACAGCACAACACAACACACTGCAGGATGTGCAGTGGAGGGAAGTGTGTGTGTGTGCGTGTGTGTACGTGTGCTTTTGTGTGCATGTGTGTTTTGTTTATGTGCGTGCGTGTGGGTTTGTGTGGGTGTGTGGGTGCATGCGTGCGTATATATGTGTGTGTGTGTGTGTGTGTGTGTGTGTGTGTGTGTGTGTGTGTGTGTGTGCATGTGTGTTGGTGTGTGGGTGTGTGTGTGTGTCTGTGCGAGTGCATGTGTACGTGTGCCTGAGTGCGTGCGTGTGCATGTGTGTGTGTGTGTGCGTGTGTGTGTGTGTGTGTGTGTGTGTGAGTGCGTGTGTGTGTGTGTGTGTGGGGTGTGTTCATGTGTGTGTGTGTCTGTGTGTGAGTGCGTGTGTGTGCGTGTGTGTGTGGGTGTGTTCATGTGTGTGTGTGTGCATGTGTGTGTGTGTGTAAGTGTGTAAGTGTCTGTGTGCGTGTGTGCATGTGTGTCGTGTGTGTGCGAGTGCATGTGTGTGTGTGTGTGTGTGTGTGTGTGTGTGTGTGTGTGTGTGTGTGTGTGTGTGTGTGTGTGTTTATCTGTGTGTAAGTAACTGAGTAGCTCTGAGACACAGCCATAATGCAGACACTAGTCAGGGGAACGGCAAGGTCACTGCTGGGAGGAGCGCCGTCCCCTCTCTCTAATGAGGGCCGGCTCAGAGCCCGCGCTGGCGGGATGCCCAATTAAAAAAGGCTCACCGCGAGAATCTGGGCCCAGATGGGAGCAGGGGCAGGGGCGGGGGGCGGGAGGCGGGGGCGGGAGGCGGGAGGCAGAGAGGACGAGCAGAAGGCCCGAGGCTCTTCCACACGGGGCATTGAGGAGCGCGCTCCAAAATGAAAGGGCCATTTCAGGTGGTTTATAGGGGCCCCGAAAAGACCTCTGTGTGAGGTAGGTAACCTTGGGTGAGCAGTGAAATAGTTTTTACAGTGCGGCCTATGTGTGCTCTGGGACCGCAGTAAAGCATGGACTTCAAAAGCGCGGCCCACCAGCACTTACTGTTGAGCGGTCTCTGGTAGTTGTACAGGATCAGTGTGAAAACAGTGCGGACAGGTTGATGAATAGAGGGGCTCGCAGCGGTGTGTGCCTCAGCGCATTCTCACACTGTACTTACGCTCCTTCCTTTCATTCACACTCCCCTCGTCTACTCATAGCTGCCATTTTAAAATGGTGCCTGTGTTCCGGAATGAGAAATGTGTTGCAATAATAATAACAGTGCAGGACATTCCCCTCTGAAACCATTATTTGTGTAATAGGCATGTTGTTTTTATGTATAAAAAACATGGCGTGTGACCGTGTGCTGAAATGTGGTCTTGGCGTGTGACCGTGGGCTGAAATGTGGTCTTGGTGTGTGACCGTGGGCTGAAATGTGGTCCTGGAGTATGACCGTGGGCTGAAATGTGGTCTTGTGTGTCGTGGACTGAAATGCGGTCTTGGCGTGTGACCGTGGGCAGAAATGTGGTCTTGGTGTGTGACCGTGGGCTGAAATGCGGTCCTGGAGTATGACCGTGGGCTGAAATGTGGTCCTGGAGTATGACCGTGGGCTGAAATGTGGTCCTGGAGTGTGACCGTGGGCTGAAATGTGGTCCTGGAGTGTGACCGTGGGCTGAAATGTGGTCCTGGAGTATGACCGTGGGCTGAAATGCGGTCTTGGCGTGTGACCGTGGGCTGTAGTCTCCGGCTGTGTTTGTGCAGGCGGCCCATCTCTGTGTGCAGGCGGCCCGGCTGCAGAGGGAGGTGGAGCTGGCGGGACGGGAGCGTCAGGAGGAGATGGCCGAGCGGGACAGGGAGCTGCAGGAGCGGAGGGGCCGCTGCCACCAGGCCTCGGAGGAGCTGAGGGTGCGGGACGCAGAGCTGGGGGAGGCGCAGCGCGGCCGGGACTCTGCCCTCAGGAGCCTGCGGCTGCAGGAGGAGAGGGCCCAGAGGCTGGCGCTGGAGAAACAGGGTCTGCAGGATGCGCTGGAGGACCGGGAGGCCAGGGTGAGGCCATGGGATGGGGGCACGGGGGCACACCTCGGCCCCCAGCCACATCAGCACACAGGGGTGTCATTAACTTCTGCCACACGTGAGAATGCAATCAGTGACCCTTCGGAGGAAAGGATCCCCTTCTCTTTATTTTATGCCGACCGTGTTAAAATGCATATGAGCTCAGTGCTTCCAATTAACGTTTTGTGCTTAGGAAGCAGGTTAGCGGTTTTCACCGGTATTCGCTGGCTGCGTGGAGCCGTCTCGGCCTGGTAATGTGCGCTGCGAGTCAGTCGTGGGGAAAGTGAGGCTTCGTCAGCTTTGTGATGGGTGGAGCTACCCGGATCAACCAATCAAAAGACTTTCCTCCACGCCAGAACATCGCAGTTGGTTCACATTGGCCAGAGTACATGGTCACTGCATCCATTTTGGCATCACTATTACACACCTTGTAGATTCACTCCTGAGGACCACGGCACTGTGCTGCTGCCCTATAAAGGGGCCATAAAAAGCCCATAAACGCTTTGGTAAATTGCCTCAGTCCTGTAATAAATTGAGCAGTCCTATCAGACTTTCTCGTAAGGAAAAACACTCTGCCGTTTTGGGTTTGAATGCGAAAGACTGGGGAAGATTAAACCAGTCAGAGCATTCGATTCTCCCAACCCTCTCACACAACCCCTACTGTATCCTGCACCAATTTCACCCCCCTCCCTTTTTAATCTGATCACGTGCAGTTTACGCACGACACTCAAACGTCCGCGCAGCGCTCCA
Source organism: Aldrovandia affinis (assembly GCA_029706075.1). NCBI lineage: Eukaryota > Metazoa > Chordata > Actinopteri > Notacanthiformes > Halosauridae > Aldrovandia > Aldrovandia affinis. The sequence continues at coordinate 10,983,358 of JAINUG010000003.1, forward strand.
TTTTCAACCTACATTACAGCTATAAATAATGGTGTTTTATTGTGGTAACTCAAGTAAGACCAGTGCATTTGCAAACACAAATAAAACAGGTACCGTGTATATAATTGTGTCATTCACAGCAATTTCTGCAGGCCTGAATAACAACTTTGCGAGGAGGGTATAAAATGTTCATTATCCAATTTTCGATGAAGTAGGACATTTTGATGGGACAGGCCACTAAAGAAACATTGTTCATCCCATTAGAGAGAGTTTTTTCAACAAAAGTCAAATGTGACAGAAAGTGTTTATTTTTGGCTAGCTAATTTGAGTAATTCCAGCGAATGCTTGTTTGATACTCTTTCCTACCTCTCCTCTTAGCACCTCTTTGAAAAGAAACAAAGAAAACAGACCGTGTTCCAGATTCATTTTTTAATATGTATTACAGCCACATAGCAGCCCAGGACAATTCAGCCACTAGTGCAACTACCTGCTGTTTCCTGTAACAAAGTCGAACAATCTTGTCATTGCTGCGTTTGGATGACATCACTTCCTGCCCCCCACCCCCAAGCTGGCCCAGCGGGAGGAGAGGACGGCCACCCTGGCTGCGGAGGCGGGGTCTCTCAGGGCGAGGCTGCAAGCTCTCGGTGACGACGCCCACAGTCTCCGCCACCAGCTGCGGATCTCCCAGGATGCACTGCAGCAGGTGTCGGCTGAGCTGAGGGCCTGCAGGAGAGAGGTGGAGGAGAAGGTGCGTGACAGCGCTGCCTGTCGACGGTTTGCAAGTTTGTCTCGTTCCCTACATCGAGGCTTTTATTTATTTTGCCATTTGTTTTCTTTCTGTTCGCTGAGTTTGAAGTTCAGTTGAAGAAGTGTGGCCAATTGTGCAAAATGGATTCCAGTTAATGGAGGCACCTCATTCACTGGTATCGGATCCTGACATTGTCAGTGCTGTCCTTGGCCGGACAGCCTGTGGGTCAACACACAATTGGGTGTAGTGTTGCCCAGGGAGAGAGGATTTCAATTGCCCGGATTGTCCTCGTCTCATTGCGCAACAGCGACTCCTCAGGTCGATCAGATACCTGCGTCGTACTCTTCCGAAAGCAGTGACTGCGCAGTTCAGCTGCCGGCTGCCCATGCGTGGTAGCGTGTTAGCGCATTGTTTTCTGACCTCTCCAGAATTCCACATGCATGAGACAGCAGGCACAAACCTGTCTCCTCCATTCCAACAGGGTTGAGACAGCCCTCACAAACCTGTCCCCTCCATATAATATAATGCATGAGACAGCCCTCACAAACCTGTCTGCAGTCCCTCCACCCACATGCATGAGACAGCCCTCACAAACCTGTCTCCTCCACCCACATACCTGAGACAGCCCTCACAAACCTGTCTCCTCCACCCACATACCTGAGACAGCCCTCACAAACCTGTCTCCTCCACCCACATACCTACATGAGACAGCCCTCACAGCCCTCACCTGTCTCCCCAAACCTGAGACAGTCTCTGAGACAGCCCTCACAAACCTGTCTCCTCCACCCACATACCTGAGACAGCCCTCACAAACCTGTCTCCTCCACCCACATACATGAGACAGCCCTCACAAACCTGTCTCCTCCACCCACATACCTGAGACAGCCCTCACAAACCTGTCTCCTCCACCCACATACCTGAGACAGCCCTCACAAACCTGTCTCCTCCACCCACATACATGAGACAGCCCTCACAAACCTGTCTCCTCCACCCACATACATGAGACAGCCCTCACAAACCTGTCTCCTCCACCCACATACATGAGACAGCCCTCACAAACCTGTCTCCACTCCACCCACATACATGAGACAGCCCTCACAAACCTGTCTCCTCCACCCACATACATGAGACAGCCCTCACAAACCTGTCTCCTCCACATGAGACAGCCCCACACCTGTCTCCTCCACCCACACATGAGACAGCCCTCACAAACCTGTCTCCTCCACCCACATACATGAGACAGCCCTCACAAACCTGTCTCCTCCACCCACATACATGAGACAGCCCTCACAAACCTGTCTCCTCCACCCACATACATGAGACAGCCCTCACAAACCTGTCTCCTCCACCCACATACATGAGACAGCCCTCACAAACCTGTCTCCTCCACCCACATGCATGAGACAGCCCTCACAAACCTGTCTCCTCCACCCCACATGAGACAGCCCTCACAAACCTGCCCTCATGAGACAAACCTGTCTCCTCCACCCACATACATGAGACAGCCCTCACAAACCTGTCTCCTCCACCCACATGCATGAGACAGCCCTCACAAACCTGTCTCCTCCACCCACATACCTGAGACAGCCCTCACAAACCTGTCTCCTCCACCCACATACATGAGACAGCCCTCACAAACCTGTCTCCTCCACCCACATGCATGAGACAGCCCTCACAAACCTGTCTCCTCCACCCACATACCTGAGACAGCCCTCACAAACCTGTCCCTCCACCCACATACCTGAGACAGCCCTCCAAACCTGTCTCCTCCACCCACATACCTGAGACAGCCCTCACAAACCTGTCTCCTCCACCCACATACCTGAGACAGCCCTCACAAACCTGTCTCCTCCACCCACATACCTGAGACAGCCCTCACAAACCTGTCTCCTCCACCCACATACCTGAGACAGCCCTCACAAACCTGTCTCCTCCACCCACATACCTGAGACAGCCTCACAAACCTGTCTCCTCCACCCACATACATGAGACAGCCCTCACAAACCTGTCTCCTCCACCCACATACATGAGACAGCCCTCACAAACCTGTCTCCTCCACCCACATACATGAGACAGCCCTCACAAACCTGTCTCCTCCACCCACATACATGAGACAGCCCTCACAAACCTGTCTCCTCCTCCCCACATACATGAGACAGCCCTCACAAACCTGTCTCCTCCACCCACATACATGAGACAGCCCTCACAAACCTGTCTCCTCCACCCACATACATGAGACAGCCCTCACAAACCTGTCTCCTCCACCCACATACATGAGACAGCCCTCACAAACCTGTCTCCTCCACCCACATGCATGAGACAGCCCTCACAAACCTGTCCCCTCCACCCACATACATGAGACAGCCCTCACAAACCTGTCACAAACCCTCACCCACATACCTGAGACAGCCCTCACAAACCTGTCTCCTCCACCCACATACCTGAGACAGCCCTCACAAACCTGTCTCCTCCACCACACATACATGAGACAGCCCTCACAAACCTGTCTCCTCCACCCACATGCATGAGACAGCCCTCACAAACCTGTCTCCTCCCACCCACATACCTGAGACAGCCCTCACAAACCTGTCTCCTCCACCCACATACATGAGACAGCCCTCACAAACCTGTCTCCTCAACCTGCTGCACCACACTGACCTTACTATACACAGCTGTGTGTATACAGCAGCGTGTGTGTGTGTGTGTGTGTGTGTGTGTGTGTGTGTGTGTGTGTGTGTGTGTGTGTTTTGTATGTGGAACAGCAGTGTTTATGTGTAACATTGGTGTGCATGTGAGTGAAACAGCGGGGTTGCGTCTCCACAGCTGGTTCAGGAAGAGGAGGCTGTGTCCAGACTGAAGGGGGAGCTGAGGGAGTCGGGGGAACAGAAGGACAGGTTAGGCTCTCAGGTGACAGAGCTCAGCGCAGAGGCCCAGAGACTGCAGCAGGAAGTGGACCTGCTCACGGAGAAACACAGGGCCGCACAGCAGGAGGTACAGCACTCCCTGCCACACTATGACCAACCCCATACCTCCTCAACCACACCCTGACCGTCTCTCAACACCGCCTCGATCACACCCTGACCGTCTCTCAACACCTCTCACCACACCTGACTGTCTCTCAACACCTCCTCAACCACACCATGACCTTCTCAACACCGTCTTGACCACACCATGACCTTCTCTCTCAACACCGCCTCAACCACACCATGACTGCCTCTCAACACTGCCTTGACCACACCATGACCGTCTCTCTCAACCACATCCTGACCTCTCACCACCCCCTGACCACACCCTGACCGTCTCTCAACACCACCACCATTGTCTCTCAACACCACACCCTGACCGCCTCTCACCAACCGTCTCTTACCGCCTCAACCACACCCTGACCTCTCACCACCACCTTGACCACACCCTGACCGTCTCTCTCACCACTGCCTCGACCACACCCTGACCGTCTCAACACCACTTCTCAACACCTCCTCGACCACACCCTGACCGTCTCTCAACACCTCCTCGAAATCACCCTGACCGTCTCAACGCTTAAAATTTCAACCATGCAACACACCGTCAATCAATCAATCAAATTGTTACTCATTATGTTCTTATTTTCCACAGTGTGATTTACTGGGTGCATTGACTCTTACGCAGTGTTAAAACATGCAACGCACTGAATGATTATACAAATATATGTGATTGTGGCACAGGTGGCCAGCAGAGATGACGCAGTGTTGAGACTGACAGCTGATCTGAGAACAGCCCAGGAACATTTGAGAACAGCCCAAGAGGAGGTGAGGCTGATATCTAAACCCCTACTCAAACCAACTGATTAACATTACCCACTGTATCCCACACTCTACAATATTACAGCCTATATTCACTGTACCCCACACTCTACAATATTACAGCCTATATTCACTGTACCCCACACTCTACAATATTACAGCCTGTATTCACTGTACCCCACACTCTACAATATTACAGCCTGTATTCACTGTACCTCACACTCTCACAATATTACAGCCTATATTCACTGTACCTCACACTCTACAATATTACAGCCTATATTCACTGTACCCCACACTCTACAATATTACAGCCTATATTCACTGTACCTCACACTCTACAATATTACAGCCTATATTCACTGTACCTCACACTCACAATATTACAGCCTATATTCACTGTACCTCACACTCACAATATTACAGCCTATATTCACTGTACCTCACACTCACAATATTACAGCCTGTATTCACTGTACCTCACACTCTACAATATTACAGCCTATATTCACTGTACCTCACACTCTCACAATATTACAGCCTATATTCACTGTACCTCACACTCACAATATTACAGCCTATATTCACTGTACCTCACACTCTACAATATTACAGCCTGTATTCACTGTACCCCACACTCTACAATATTACAGCCTATATTCACTGTACCTCACACTCTACAATATTACAGCCTATATTCACTGTACCTCACACTCTCACAATATTACAGCCTATAGTCACTGTACCCCACACTCTTACAATATTACAGCCTATATTCACTGTACCTCACACTCTTACAATATTACAGCCTATATTCACTGTACCCCACACTCTACAATATTACAGCCTGTATTCACTGTACCCCACTCTCTACAATATTACAGCCTATATTCACTGTACCCCACACTCTACAATATTACAGCCTATATTCACTGTACCCCACACTACAATATTACAGCCTGTATTCACTGTACCCCACACTCTCACAATATTACAGCCTATATTCACTGTACCCCACACTCTACAATATTACAGCCTGTATTCACAGTACCCCACACTCTTACAATATTACAGCCTATATTCACAGCTCACACTTACAATATTACAGCCTGTATTCACTGTACCCCACACTCTACAATATTACAGCCTGTATTCACTGTACCTCACACTCTCACAATATTACAGCCTATATTCACTGTACCCCACACTCTTACAATATGAGCAGACGCACCCACCTCCTTGCCTTCACTCTTTACACACAGAATATAATTGTCTCTGCCTGTGCACTTGTGCAGATTTTAACCCAGTGAGACCTGTTGCAAATATGAGATTAAAAGTACTGTATGTCATGTGATCAGCATGGCCTTACCTCCCATAGTCACACATTTTGTCTGTCAGGATAATTGAGTTGAGTTGAGTTGAGTTGCTTTTATTTTCATTCCGCCACATACAAGTACGTAGAAGAACGAGATTGCGCTTCGATTCACAACCAGTGCATTAAGACAACAATTACACAACAGTTAGGACAGTGCAACATTTACGACACAACATTTAGGTCACATTGAGGTAACATTATAAAGTGCAGGCATGCATTGTTTTGTTGTAAAAAACTGAACACATTGAGGTAACAATAAGGTGCAGGCATTTATTGTTTTGTTGTGCAAAAAACAGAAACGGCAGGTGGCCCCTATTCACTGCTCCTACACCCCGCCACTCACTTGCAAATTAAGTGTACCCCACATACACAATATTACTGTACAGTCCCCATTTACTTTACTTAGCACAGAGCAGGAGAGGGAGCACACAGGCTCCCTTTCAGACGAACAGCCACATGGCAGGAGTGTTATTTAGTGTGCGATCAACACAAGACGGTCCTCCAGGGATAAACGTGCTGTGCTTCCCACATTAGGATTTTCCCAGAAACCCCTGCGTGCGTTCTAGACCCAGGCTGCATCCAGCAGAGGAGCAGGCTCAGGGAAATAACCCCGCTCCCTCTCTCCAGCTTGTTGAATGTGGCCCAGAATACAAACGGGCCTACGTCTCTTATTACCTGCCAGCTTTACCTTTGGGCTTTGGGGCTTCGCACAAAACTGGTGAGGACGTGTGCCAGCTGAAGTGTGACTGGCGAGGCCTTGTGTCAGCTGGGGTGCGTCGGAAGTCCCAGGCGAAGGTTTATTTATTCATTTTGGGGACCGGTCAGTTCTTTGTTTTGCCGCAGTGTCCCTTGTTTGTCTTAAAGTGGGACAGCGCTGTCACTTCAATGCGGCAGGGGATGTTTCGAGTTCCTTGAAAGATTTTATTTTGATTTTATTTTGCTTTATTTGCTCCGCGAGGCAGGGGCAGTAATGCGTGTGAGCCCGCGCGCCTCTGCTCTCCCTCTCCCCCGTCATTAGCATGCTGGCTGAGTTACCGCCGAATACTTACGAGCGCCGGCCAAATGTTTGTGATGTTATTTATTTATGCTGCCCTCTCAATTATTCATTTGTTTATTTATTCATGCCAGAACAAACTGGGTTTGGAAAATTCATTTTTGCTGAAGGGCAAACCCCCCCCCCAAAGAAAGAGAACATGGGGGGGGGAGAGAGCCTTGTTAGTAATTACCCTGTGTAGCTTTTCCCGAGCCTCACAGGGAGATGTCATCATTTTAATGTGGATGGGCGGCTGAGGAGAGAGAGGGGGAGGGCATGATGAGTTTATTTCTCCTTTTTTTTTGAGTTGATTCTCTTCAAAACTTTAGTGGAGTTGCCGTGTTGTTGGTCCTAGCCGCTGGAGTGTGGGTAAATCAGAGCCCTCGTGTTTATCCGTCTTCTCTGCGAGCCCCTGCGCTCCCCTGCCTTTGTCTGCTTTTAAATAGTAGGATCACATTTATTTCCTATGCAAACATGATTGTTTACCATGATAATCTTTCATGGAATATTTAGCTGTGTTTGTTTGTTTTGCGTGTGTGCGTGCATGTGTGTTTGCGTGCGTGTGCGTGTGTGCCTGAGTGTGTGTGTGTGTGTGTGTGCATGTGAGTGTGTGTGCCTGAGTGTGTGTGTGTGTTTGAGTGTTCATGTGTGTGTGTGTGCGCATTATTGTGTGTGTGTACGTGTTTGTGAGTGTGCGTGTGTGACAGTGGCTCTGCTGTGTGATGACGGTGACTGTGCTGTGTGCAGCTCACAGGCCAGGTACAGGAGGCGCGGGCTCGAGAGGAGGAGGTGCAGGCCCTGCAGAAGGAGGTGGGGAGTCTGCAGGATGTCCTGAACCTGAGAGAGGCGGCCTTGGAGGAGGAGCAGCCCAGAAGCGCCCAGCTGCAGCAGGAGAGAGCGAGCCTGCAGGCACAGGTGGAGCCTGCACACACACACGTGCACACACACACACGTGCACACACACACACACGTGCACACGCACGCACGTGCACACACGCACGTGCATATATACAACCAAATGCATGCACGCACACACGGCAGAGCAGGCAAGGTTGATGCGTGCCTGGATGACGTTGTCAGTGAGGCAGCAGGGTGGTGCTGAACAGCCTTTAGAGGTGTGCCATTGATGTTGAACTCGGGCGGAAGCGGAAGTTGGAGTGACTTGTTGTGCAATGGCCTTGTTTTTTTGGGCCTTGACCTGGGGCATTGCAGGTGGGCCCAGCATTTTGGAGTTTCTGGATTTTGCCCACTGATGTCTTTGCAGGTGCCTGATGTTGAATAGACTCCTGTCGAGGTGGAATTGCAGTTGGACCCCATCTTTGGTGTTGAGATATTTATGGGAGAGAAGTGTGACTGCTTCCAGGAAGAGGTTGAATATCTGGCCCTGTTTCACCCCCACTTTTACAGGGAAGGAGGGAGATTGTTGTCCACCTACAAGTACAGAGGCCTGCATGCCACCATGGAACCACTTTACTATGCTGAGGAATTTGGGTGGAACATCAAATGTATTGAGTGTGGTCCAGATTATTTCACAGTTGACAATGCCAAAGGTCTGTGAGATGTGTGAATGAAATGTAAGCGTGTTTGTGCTGCCCGCTGCATTTTTATTGTACCTGTCAGGCCACACAAATCCTATCGGTTTCTGGCAGGTGCTTCGGTTTCTGGCAGGACTTTGGGTTGTGTGTTTGGTTAGGCCTTCCTGCAGCTGTGAGTAGTGAAGCACCATGGCTTTGTCCCCTTTTCCTGGTGGATGGTGACAATGTTGCAGTCTTACCACTCACTGGTGCACGCTTGTTTTTTGATTTTTCAGATGACTTTGTGGAAGCTTGCACATGCACACACTGCACATGCACACACACATGCACACACGCACACACAGCACATTCACACACACGCACGTGCGTGCACACACAGCACATTCACGCACGCACGCTCACACACTACACATTCATGTGCAAACACACACACAGCACATGCAAATAAATATACACATGCACACACACACACACACACACACACACACACACACACACACACACACACACACATGCTCGCAGACACACAGCACATTCGCATGCAAACGCACACACACAGACACACGCATACACAGCGCAAGCACACACACACACACGTACACAGATACCAGCTTACAGACAACTGGGGTCATTGTGTGCTGGACAGAAACAGCCGCTGCTCAGAGACCCCAGCGCCCCACGCCCGCGTGCGGCGCATCAACCCCCGTTCCTCGCCCCCTGATGTGTGACATCATCCGAAAGATTCATTTATCTCGACACGAGAAAGAAATGGCTTTTTCCAAACCTCTTGGCCAGACCACAACATAACATTGCGCCTTCTATGGGGTAAATGATGTGGAATGGATACACTGGAATAGAATCAATGCTCAATGATGCTGTTTGGTGGGGTGTCGGACTGCAGGGAGAGGAACGGAAGAGAGAAACGTGTCCTGGAGGCAGCGTTTCTTCAATACCACGCCGTTCGAGGCATCAGGCGATGACGGGCCTCGCATGCAGCACCAGAATTCTAATTAGCTAGCTTAATAAGGATCGCGCTGCTCTCGGCGAAATTCCTTCATTTATTCTAATCTTATTTATGCACCTTAATTGTTCCACTGGGTGGATTTTCTTTTCTTTCGTTCGGTCCTTTAAAAAAAAAAAAAAAAAAAATTGGAGACGGTTGATTAAATCGCATTGATTCCGCATCCTCAGTAAATTAAACCGAAGAAAAACCCTTCCAGTGTTATTTTTCATTACATATGTTCCTCATTTCACTCGCACCTGGTGGCAGGGAGGTGTGTGGGAAGGAGCTGTACGTTTCCTAATGAGCCCAGAGATATTGATATTCACTCTGACAGCAGCTGACAGGGTTTTATCAGTTTGTGTATACTGGCAGCAGAAGATTCATTTTATTTTATCTTTATTTAACCAGCTAGGTCAACTGAGAACTGAATTCTCTTTCGCCGTGACGACCTGGGGAATCAAAGTGTGCGGGGAGTATAAGGGATTGTGTAGCCAATCGGACGTAGGGGGGGTGATTAGGTGGCCAGTTTTGTGGCAATTTGGCCGGGACACCCCAGATCTTTCGAAGAGTGCCACGGGACCTTTAGTGAGCACTGCGAGTCAGGGTCTCGGTTTATTGTCCCTTCTGCAGCACAGTGCCACCATGACTGCGCTGGGGCATTGGATTTCTGTTTGGTCCAGAGGGAAGAGTGCCCCCTACTGGTCCACCAGCACCTCCTCCAGTAGCAAGTTCTCCCATCCAAGTACTAACCAAGCCCTCACCTACTTAGCCTCAGTGGTCTGACATGAGAAGGGTACAGGGTGGCGTGGGTGCTGGCAAAGATACCCTGTTATAGCAGATGCAGTCTTTCAAAACATTAGGGCACTTAGAGGCACTGACCTCTGGACCCTTGGTTGATAAAGAAGTGCAACTTTTATTAGATGTATGTAATGTATGTCTATAATATGTTTAGGTCTGTGCTTTTTCACTAATTTGTTCATTTTTAGATCATTTTATATCTGTATTCCATATCTTGATTGTTGAGACTTTTCTCTTTTTAAAATCCCCCCATTTTTGTTTTTAATGCAATGCAGTAGTCAGGGAATATATATTTGTAATGTTTTTCTCCTATATTTAATTATTATATTGAATAAATTATTTTTTGAAATAAAAACGTATTAAATAAATCTCAAATGTATGTCTATTTTGTTCCTATAAACGGGAACTGTGAAGCGCTCACTGAAAATCAGCCTCTAAATGGCGCAATGATGAATAAAACAGATTGATTGAAATGCAAGACTGCGCCAGTTCCACACAGACGTTAGGGTAGCCTTCCGTTTAATACTGCCTCTTGTTCCCTGTTCCAAGTTCTTTTAATTTTGATTGATGACTCTGTTTATTCTCCACATAACCCCCCCCACACACACACACACACAAACACCCATCCACACACACACACACACACGCGCACACAAATAACCTCCCCAACACTCCCCAGTACGAAAATGATATTAGAAGCGAAATGAGATTTGAAATTTCATGTTTGACAAGCGCCTTTGATGAGAGGGTTTCATTGCAGGGCCCGATGCATGGAATTTTTATGCTAATAACAGTGCTGGCCAAGCGATCTAGTGGGAAATTAATAATTAATCAGTGACAGAGCAGGAGAGGGAAAGAAAGAACGAGAGAGAGAGAGAGAGAGAGAGAGAGGTAGGCCACTTTATAAACATCTCTCCCTCTCTCTGCTGCTCTGAATCTCATCAGTAATAGCCATGGGGTGTTGTCTGTGTGATGAAGTTGGGAGAGAAATGGGGAGTTAGAAAATGATACTGCAGCTTAGCGGTGATTGATGCAGTAATGTATGCAGCCGTGCAGCGAGCCGCCGCAGTGTGGATTAGACACTTCTCCCCCCCCTCTTCAACAGGGGGGCAATCGCCTCTCACTCCTTCTGCCTCGCTTTTGTTTTATTTATCCTGCTCATCTGTCTGGGGGTGTTTTCCTTTTACTCCCCCCTCCCACCCCCACCTCCCGTGTGGGTAAATATCTAAATATCTGGCTTATATTATTCCTGAGTGGGTGGAGATTCATCAGAGAGCCCCAGCACCCAGCTACCCCCTGCCTTCAGAGATATCAATGCTCTGCCTAATGGAGTCATTATCAGATCTTGCTCTTTTAAAATAGCACAATTAGCGCAGTGTCTTTAATGATCTTTACAGGGCAGAGAGCTAACTGATTGCGCCATGTTGCGATTTCACTCAGCGCCGCCGTCGCGAAGACAAAGACGAGCCGCAAATATGCCGTGTTCTTTTCTTTCCCCTCCCTCCCTCCCTCCCCACCTCCCTCCCTCTGAAACCACATTACAAGCCTGTGAGATTTATTATTCTTACCCCGCGAGACATCAGTTACACAGCGTCTTATTTTTGTAATGCATCATCAGCCAGGGGGAAAAATAATATTATCCCATTGCAGATTATTGTACTCTTGAGTCTGCAAACTCTAATGTGGAGTTTGTGCTGTTAAAGCGCCCGAGAGGAGCTTCAGGGGGCAGGATCAGTCTGTCCGTCTGTCTGATTGTCTGTCTGTGTGTGTGTTAAGCGTTTTCCACGCCGCTGTGTTTCAGTGTCAGAGCCTGCAGGGGGCGCTGTGCGAGCTGCGGGGCGAGCTGGAGCGCAGGGAGGAGGAGGCGCGGGCGCAGGCGGAGCGCAGGGAGGAGGAGGCGCGGGGGCTGAGGGAGCGGCTCCAGGAGGCCCAGGCCCGGGCCCAGCAGTACCGCGACAGTGGCGAGCAGCTCCGGGCCGACCTGGAGCAGGGCCAGAGGCAGCAGAGAGAGGCGGAGGAGGAGGTGGGTGTCTGAGAGAGCCGAGCCCCCCCAACCCCCCCCTCATGTCTCTGCTCCATTGCGCTGCCTTTCCCCATGGAGGTGCACTAGAAGCTCAAAGTTACGGACTGACCTCAACGGTCAACCGAACAGGGCATGAGACCGGAAGTAGCGTGCACAATCACGCCTGAGGCAAAAATGTGAGCATTAAACAAAAATGTGTCACTCTTTCCGTTCATTAAAAAAGCTGGAATACTATCAAAATTAGACAAAGATGTGTCTTAGCACTATTATTAAAGAATACAGTGAGGGGATTTCAACATAGATATATATAGAAGGTGTAGAACAAAATCAAACTGTTCACGTAAGAGGCCAAAGATGTTCGCAAAAGCGGGTCACTATAAAGGAGATGTATTGTTCGGAAACCTGATGTAGAAATAAATTAATGAATATTCTAATGAGATCCTGATTACAGCTGGTTTGATTATTGGTTAGTAATTTAAATTAAGTTTTATAGCTAGAAAATGAGAGTAGCCTATTTTAAAAAAATTGAAGTAATATAAGTGTATAATTCCAAGCAATAAAGGATTCTCTTAAAATGTGTGTATTTGCACATAACTTTAAACGTTCCGAGTTCCGATCTGCCTTCATTCTCCATGCATTCGTATCTCGGAGGTTCTACTTAGGCAGTGGCCAATAATCATCCATCAGTTTGTGTTGCATCAATCTGGTCTAAATGTTCAAACTTGAATGGAACGGCAGAATCTTTTATTTACAGGCTAAACTGACTGAAACCACGCCTAATTTACTCCTCTTACGATGCTGTGATTGACTAGCTATCACGAGCACTCTGGCACTCCACACAGTCTTGCACAAGATGCACGCTAGAGCTGGGCGATATGGCCAAAAAATGATATGTTGACCAAATACCGCGATAACGATATTGAAACGATAGTTTGTATGCGGAAAAAAGCTGAGTATATGCAGATATTCAAACACAACTTTATTTAGCATTCAATGCTTGTATGTGTGGTAAGTTTAATCGAAGCATAATTTCAAGTATAAAGTTTGCGTAAACAAATACAAACATGTATATGTACTGTATGTATATGGCTGCCATTTCGTGTCTGCATGATTTTTTGCTTGCCTTTGCCTCCCTTTTTTTCACCATACATTCTTCATATTCCTTTTTGTGATAACAAATGATGGAACAGATTAGACGTATTCCGGTCTGCCGCCAGAACCGCTTTGTTACAGTGCTGGCAGAACACTCCTCCTCCTGTGTTGGTTGGAAAAAGGCCAAAACAAATGCAAGGCCAAAACTATTCTCCTCCATGCACCAACGTTATAGCCCAACCACAATCATCAACATTGTACATTTTCTGTGGTTGATCATTGAAATTACGATAATAGTGTAAAATTTGGTTATCGCCGTTCCGTGCTGTTTTTGTTGACACTGTCAAGCGAAGAAAATGTTAGTTGCGTGGGCGCATTACAAGGTGTGGGAGAAAGACAAGCGATTTGCTATTTGTAACAAATGCTCCAGTGAGATTTCAAGAGGAGGCAAATCAAGCAAGGATTTTAATGCATCAAATCTGATCAGCCATTTACAAGTAAGACACGTAGCACAGTACAACGAGTATGTGAAATAATGTTACAATAAAAGCTGTTCCATACATTTGTATGATTGAATTTGTGCTCATTGAAATGTATAATAAAGGGCAGAATTTTTTTATTTTTTTTGCCAGGTCACAAATAGGACAATAAATAACACATTTCCAGTATTGGTATCAGCCGATTGTGTTATTTGAATTATCTGTACAGAATTTTCATATCGGTGCATCCCTAGTTCTACTGTAAATGACTGGTTAGGTTGTGTTTTCTCACTTTATCATTCAAACCTTGGAGTGTAGAATCAAAGATCAAAGCAGGTAAAACTTTCTAAGGACCACTTCTTTTGGGGGCCTTTTTTGGGGGGAGCATGTTTTGTGAGTTATGTGTGTATGCCAATGAGTGAGAGTGTATGTGCTTGTATCTGAATTACAGTATGTGTATATGTCAGTGAGTGTGCGCATGTGAGTGTTGCATGTGAGTCTGTTTGTAATTGTGTGTGTAATTGATGTGTGCGTGCTTGTTCGGGCTTCTCTCTCACTGTGTTAAACCGTTGCCAGGGCTCGCAGCGAGATGCCAGGATGCGATCTCAGGAGGCGGAGCTGACCCAGCTGCGGACGGCCCTGCATGGGGCGGAGTCTGTTGCCAGGGACGCGGAGGCCCGCCTGCAGTCCCTCTCCTGCTCTGTGGAGCTGTGTAGGCAGAAGTACCAGGCCTGCCTGGCCAACATCGCCCAGCTGGAGAGCACGCTGCACACCCGGGAGAAGGACCTGGAGGAGGCCCGGGCACAGGTACGCACACACACACACACACTCTCCACACACACACACACACACTCTCTCCACACACACACACACACACACACACACACACACACACACACACTCACACACACACACACACACACACACACACACACACACACACACACACACACACACACACACACACACACACACACACACACACACACACGCACACACACGCTCTACACACATACACACACGCTCTACACACATACACACACGCACACGCGCATACACTTTCCACACATACACACACACACACACACGCTCTACACACACACACACACACACCACACATACGCACACACACACGCACACACACGCTCTACACACATACACACACGCACACGCGCATACACTTTCCACACATACACACACGAGCACACACGCTCTCACACACACACACACACGCACACACACACACTCTCCACACATACACAGGCACACACACAAACACTCTCCACACGTACACACGCGTGCACATACACACTCTCCACACATACACACACGCACACACACTCTCCACACATACACACACTCTCCACACATACACACACACACAAACAAACCCATGCACACATACACAGACACGCAAACAAACACTCTCCACACATACACACACACACACACATACCATACATATGTATCATATGATGCTGTTGTATTTATATATATATGTTTTTTTGTGAGGTAGATGTAAAGCCTTGACTTTTCCTTCGTATCCGGGTGTGAACGGGCCACACAAAACTCAGAAGTTGGGGGGTAATTCCTAAATTACATGTAGTCCCTGCGTAATACTAGTTCCGTATGAATAGGGTTTAACATTCACTTGAATGTGGACAGTGCTAATTTCCATTTGACAAGATGCATAAACTCACTAATGGGAATTTCTATTTGCTATTGAAATCCAGATCCTGGATCAGGTTCTACTCAAAACTCAAACTTGTTTGTCTCTGGAATGGGGTTGAAAGAGCTGATCTTTCACAGCATTGATTTTCAGGGATTATTCAGGCCATTCTTATATTGCTTCACTGACAATTAGCAACACTCGTGATATAGTTAGCCGCCAAAATAAAGGAAACACCAACATACAGTTTCGTAATAGGGCAATGGCCTACCATGAGCTGCCAGGACAACTTCAATGCACCTTGGCATAGATTTTACAAGTGTCTGGAATTCTATTGAAGGGAGGCAACACCATTCCCCACGAAAAATTCCATAATTTGTTGTTTTGCTGATGGTGGTGGAAAACGCTGTCTCAGGCACAGAATCTGTATGGCGTATGGTTTACATTGTTTTCACGCTCATCATTGAGTGACCACTCGTGCCCTGTGGATGGGGGCAATGTCATCCTGGAAGAGACCACTCCCATCAGGATAGAAATGCTTCACCACAGGATGAAGGTGATCACTCAGAATGGCTTTGTATTTATTGGTGTTTACCTTGCCCTCTAAGGGGTTGAGTGGACCTAAACCATGCCAGGAAAATGCACCCTACACCATAACAGAGCCAGCAGTATCCCTCATTTATTCAAGTGTTTCCTTTTGGCAGTTATCGGTAGCCTAGTGTACAGTTTTGCATTGGCTCCTAAAGTTGGTGGAGTGGACTTGTAAAGGGGGTGAATTGGTGGCCTGGGGGAGGTGAGGAGCTGTGTCCCGTGTGTCGCCCCCCCAGGTGTCGGAGCGCGAGGCCCAGGCGCTGCGTCTGCGCGCGGAGGTGGCGGCGCTGCACGGCGACCTGAGGGCCCACTGCGCGCAGCTGGAGAGCGGGGACGACGCCCTCAGCGCCCTGAGCCAGCGTGTGCGCGAAGCCCAGGGGGAGCTGGAGGACAGCCGCCGGCACGGCCACGAGTGCGAGCAGGTCATCGCCACCCTCCGGGAGAACTGCGCAGAGCTGCGCAGGCAGGTCAGTCCCCGCGCGGCTGTGTGGCCCATCCTCTGTTTGTGACTCACAAACACACACACACACACACACACACACACAGAACGCACACACACACACACAGAACGCACACACACACACACACACACACAGACAGACACACACACACACACACACATAACACACACACACACACACACACACACACACACACACACGCACACACACACACACACACACACACACACACAGAAGAACACACACACACACACACACACACATAACACACACACACACACACACACACACACACAGAACGTACACACACACACAGAATGCACACACACACAGAACGTACACACACACACAGAACGCACACACACACACACACACACACACACCACACACACACACACACACACACACAGAACGTACACACACACACACACACACAAACACACACACACACACACACACACAGAACACACACACACACAGAACGCACACACACACACACCATTTTAAAGGTCATGTCCTGTGAAGGCCTGCTGTGTCACCAGACTGGACTCCATGTGCTTATCATCCACAATGTCGAGTCAAGCCTCCAGGTGTCTCGACCAAGACTGGGTGGGAACAAAAATGGGGGGAAAAAATAGGGGGAGAGAAAGCGATTCCAATGAATGAGCCGATCGCCCTGTTGCCGTTGCGCTCTCACCCAGTTTGGTACAGAACCCTCCAGGGAGGAAGAAAGGAGAGGATATGCGTCTCCATAGAGACAGAGCGTGTTTGGAGACCTCTTTACTGTCCCTCTGTCAGAGCAAACCCCTGGCAGGGGACTGAGGAGTGAAAGGTTAAAAACACCAGTGTGGGGGCGGCGGATGGCGTAGCGGTCTAACGCACCACACTTTGGCTGGTCCGGTGTGGTGTGCGCTGCCTGTCAGGGATGCGGTTCGAAACCCGCGTCTCTACCAGACCGGCCCTGGTCATCAGCCCCGATCGGAGCTGTCCGCCTCCGGGGGAGGGGGGAGGGTGAGCCGGCACAAGTCCGTCGAGGAGCAGGTAAAGGCGTCCGTGGTAGAATTCTGTCTCGGAAGAAGCGGATCAATCGGCCCGGAAAGAGTGCCTCGACCCAGCGGATGGGCAGCGGACTTGTGGTGGAGGGGGAATTGAGATAAATAGAGGGTATAATTGGCAACCAAATTGGGAGAAAATGTTAAAAAAACTGGAAAAAATTTGAAATACATAAAATAAAAATAAAAAACCCCAGTGTGCAGAGACCCGGGACATCTCCGGGGGGAGATCTATCTCCTGAGAAACGGAAGCCCACAGGATCTCAGCAGAGTGGAGGAAAGCCTGATGTTTGTCTGTCTCTGCTTCACTGGAGTGAGGTCGTCCAGCACCAAGGCCCGAACCCTAAATCACAAAAACAGGCCAGGCCCGCTCCCACTTCCAGCACAGCTGTCCAGGAGGAGTGACGTGGGGGCGTCCAAAATCGATGCGACAGTGGATGAATTGACACTGTCATTAGTTGTACAATGGAGACCTATGGATCAAAGGCCATTGTCATGTGACTGCTGTGATTGTGATGTCAGCGCTGTTGTCATCTAGGTTCCCAGTGGTAGGAGCTCGCGTGCCCCAAAATGAACAGGCAGTGTGATATCGAACGATGCGTCCATCTCAAAAGGCATCGATAACAGATTGGCAAAGGCAAACAGTTCTTTTGGCCGGCTACACAAGCGAGTGTGGCAGAACCACTCACTTCACCAGACCACAAAGGTTCAGGTGTGCAGGGCAGTGGTGGTCTCCACTCTACTGTACGGCTCTGAATCCTGGGTACTGTACAGGAGGCACATCCGGCTGCTAGAGCGCTTCCACCAGCGCTGCCTGCGTTCCGTCTTGAGCGTCCGATGGCAGGACTACACCAACAACATAGTTCTGGAGAAAGCCCGGATGTGCCCAGCATGGAGTCCATCCTGCTACTACGGCACTTGCGCTGGGCAGGCCATGTCTCGCGCATGGAGGACACAAGGATGCCCAGAGCAGTCCTCTACAGTGAGCTGTGTCAAGGGAAGCGCAACAGAAGTGGCCCCATCAAGCGCTTCAAAGGCCAGCTCACCACAGCAACTCACCGCTGCTGAAATTGACACCAAGACCTGGGAGCTCAGGGCTGCAGACAAAAACAGCTGGCGCTCCACTGCCCAAAAAGCAGCCCTGAGGTTCGACAACGTCAGGCGTCAAACTGCCGAGGAGAGAAGGGGGGCGGAGAAAAGGCACAGTCCCTGCCCAGTCCCGTACCCAGTCCGCTACCAGCCCAGCCAGTGCCCGAGCTGCCAACAGGACCTGCGCTTCAACAATGAGCTTGTTCAGCCACCAACGTGCCTTCCGCAAATCAAAACTCATTGAAAGTCAGCAGACTAATTTCTGCCATTGATCTTTGCATGCAAAGAAACAGTCATAATATTTGTGTGTGTGTGTGTCTCCTGACCCAGGTAGAGGAGCAGGAGGAGGCCGTTGTGAACATCCAGGCAGATTTCTCAGCCTACCGAGCGACTCACATCCACCCGGACACGGAACACGATGCCCAGCTGTCCCACATCCAGGAACTCCAGCAGGTAGGCGTCACCCCTGGGTGAGAGAGAGCCACACAGCCACTGCGTACTGCCGCCGTCTCAGCTGTGTCCAGACGAGATATTGGGTGAGAGCCTTACCCCTCGGGTTGGCAGGTAGCCAGACCTGAAAAGCCTCGGCAGAAGGACTCACCTCTCTCGCTGCACGGCACGTGCCTGAGTCCCCGTTTCTGTTTCTGCGTCTGTCAGTGATGTGTCAGTGCAGCGAGTGTCAGCTAGAGCATCGCCGTGGCAGCCCATCGGCCCTGGGCCACAGTGATTTACTGCCCCCCTCCCCCACACCGATTGGCACAGTCGCGCCAGATTGATTGCCCGCCGTGCTCGATGACGATTTCCACCATCTTCCAGCAACCTTTTAGCAGCAGCGTTTTATAGATGGTTAGAGCACCTCATTTGGCTATTTATACATCTGTAAGTGGCCATGAAATATAGATTTGTCTTGACGTGCGTCAGCGTCGGAGCGGTGAACCAGCTGCCTCTTGACACCTCGTTATTTTAATGGTCTGAAATGAGCGTGGCACGTGTCTGTGTGTTGGGGGGGCTCCCTCGTACCAACTGTGAATTATTTTACTATTATTCTTATTAAATATATACACATATATTTCCCCCTGTGCATTATTGCTCGCGGAGCCAGTAGGGCTGCTGGTGATTGAGGGTGACAGCGGCAGGCTCAGCTCCACTCTGAGTGCTGCACTGCCATTTGAAGTAGACACTGCAGCATTACCTGAACTGACTGCTGCGCACGTACACTTTCACACATACTCTCATATACACAGACACATTCTCATAATCCCTCCGTCTCTGTCTCACACTCACACACTGGCGCGCACGTACCCTCTCTGTCACACACACACACACACACACACACACACACACACTAGGACTGTCGCATTATGTTCAAATATCGAATCCAATTTCAAATCTGCATTCCAGCACCAGTTTTGAAGATGAATGGGGAGATTTGAACGGCGTGCCCATAAGCTAAACAAATGACAACTCAATGGCCAATAATGCAATAGACATTTTTTTACAGTAGCCTACCCTATTCTCTGCTAAGATGTTATGTTTGTCTTCATATTTTGCACTTTGCACAAAT
The DNA here is from genome assembly GCA_029706075.1 of Aldrovandia affinis. Lineage (NCBI taxonomy): Eukaryota > Metazoa > Chordata > Actinopteri > Notacanthiformes > Halosauridae > Aldrovandia > Aldrovandia affinis. The sequence continues at coordinate 11,003,631 of JAINUG010000003.1, forward strand.
AAATTCTTCCATGGGAAAGATGATCTGCTTTGTCAAAGCATGCGGGTATCACAAATTATGCAAAAATGAGGCTCCAGTTTAAACGTAGTTATACAGAACTCGTATTTGGACTGGAGCCAATAAAAGTTTGGTCATGTAAACTTGCATTTCGCACGCTTTGCAAGGAAAGCGAGGTGACTTTTCCGGGGAAATATTGAAGAGGTTTTTAACAAATTAAAGGAATCCCCCGCTCAACAATTTTTCCTCAAGTGATACTCAAAACTGTTTCCCTATGTTGGCAGGTCTGTAACACGCATATTGGAATACTATTCGAACAAATCTAAATGTTTTCTCTGAATATCAAACGGGATTTTTTTGTATAAAGTGACAGCCATAGCACACACACACACACACACACACCATCTCACACATAGACTTACACACACTCTATTTTTTTTACTTTGTGAAACTGTAACGCTTCAGGGCCTTCCCTGAGGATCTGTGATGTTGTGTGCTGGCCTCCATCCTCTGGGGGGCGCTGTGGCGGATGTGTGACAGGTGTGTCTGTCCCCAGGGGCTGTCCCGAGCCGTGGAGCAGTGCGCCCAGGGCAGCCAGGAGCTCAGTGAGTGCCAGGCAGCGCGGCAGCAGCTCAGAGATGAGGTGTGCCGACTCAGCGAGCAGAAGAATAGCAGCGTGGCAGGTGAGGGGGCACACCTGAACCTGCGTACCGACTGCACAGAAAACCCACATCATCAACATGTGCGCTTGTGTGATCAGACTGTGTTCCTTGTGATGTGGCTGCGTTGGGGGCCATTTCCTGTGCACTTTCTTGTAATCGGTGGTTGTCCTATAGTGCATTGCGTGTTCTATGTCTGACTTGTGTGTGATAAGCCTCCGTGTCCTCTGCGTTCCAGAGGTGCAGCGGCTGCAGGAGGCAGTGAGTCAGCTGCAGGGGGAGCTGGTGCAGGAGGTGCAGCGGAGGCATGCGGAGGTGGAGATGGTGGAGCAGCGGGCGGGCAGGCTGGAGGAGGACATACGAGCAGCACTCAGGCAGTGCGCCCAGAGAGAGCAGGTACACACAGAGACCCTGTCCAGAGAGCACAGGTACACACAGAGACCCTGTCCAGAGAGAGCACATGTACA
>JAINUG010000003.1:11007253-11184753 GCA_029706075.1 Aldrovandia affinis
GTCACACAAATCCTAAAATGTGTAATATCAGAGTGTACTGTATATGTATGTGTGTGTGTGTGTACTGTATATGTTGATAGTTCATTAGTATTCTGGAACATTCAGTCGGTGCTGCTCGAGGTCCACAATACCCTGTTGGGAGTAGGAGCTGCATTTTTGACCACAAAATCTCCAAATTCCAATCAAATCCCTGCCCTGAGACTAAAAACAAGGGCTTTATGTCTTGGCACTACAAGTCATTTGTTTAGGACCTGGAACTAGTCTTGTACTTGCTCCCATTATCATTGTGGTGTGCAAAGCTGAACACAGTGTTCTAAAATGTAACTTCTTTGGGACAGAGCTATGAAATGGCACCCTTGAACTGTAATGTGATTTGGGTTATGCTGCTGGCACTGGCAGCGGTGGACTGGTGCTAATGCCCCTGTCTGTGTCCACCCCCCACAGCTCAGGAGCTGGCTCGGCAGGAGGAGAAGGTGGTGTTGGTGGAGGGCGGGCAGCAGCGGGCGCAGGAGCAGCTTGGAGAGCGGGTAGCGGAGGTGGTACGGGCGGAGCAGGCCCAGAGGAGACTGCAGGCGGAGCTGCGCAGACTGAAGGAGCAGCTGGGCAGCGCAGAGCAGGAGATCCAGGGCTACAGGTGCGGCCCGGCGTGAACTTGTGTCCGTGCACTCAGAGAGTGTGCCTGTAGGCGTGCGGATAGTCTCATTCTCATTTAAATGCAATGAAAAAAGGGTGATGGCTTTCGATTTCCGGTTCAGGATTTCTGAATACTTTCCATTGGTTGGCTCCTCACCTCAAAGAGATTGTCATTCGTCATATTGAATCACTGGAAGGGGAGGAATCAACAGGGCTCCTTCCTGCAATGTGGGCTGGGCTTATCACCAACCTCAGTGCTTTGAAGGCCGGGCATTAGATCTTCAAGGATTTAAAAAGCCTGGACTGCAACGCTAACGTGTGAACAACATGTCCCCCAAAAATCCAGATTTTTAACCGCAGTGGCAGACCCAGTGTTTTGAGATTGTTATTATTATTAGTGGTATCATAGCAATAATAGTGGGCTTTGAAGCTGAGGTATTTAGGTGGCAAATGCCCAAGGAAAAATATAATATTGTACAAATGACATTTAGTGGAGGACACCTACAGCCAGCTGCATTATAACTTTCAAATAAAACAAAAATACTACTGTCTTTAACAAGTCACAGAGCATGACCAGAGAGAGAAAAAAGTTGCCAAGTTGAAACCTTCCCACATTTTCCCCTGATGTTTGTATAAATGCTTAATAAAATCCCAGACACCCATCCAATTGAATGGAAGCATGCATGGGTAATGTCCCTTGCCCTGATGTTTGTATAAATACTTAATAAAATCCCAGACACCCATCCAATTGAATGGAAGCATGAGTAATGTCCCTTGCCCTGGTCCTGGTTTTAAGACTCGTCTGTACCATACAGTCGTGTTGTGGTGCTGTGTTTATCATGCTCCACCGGCTTATTGGCTCACAAACGCTTGGCAACATCCTGCAGCCCGTCTCGCCTCCTGAGTACGGTGCCTCTCGCAAAATCAGATGTTTCAAGAAAGAGGAGAGGGGAGGCGCGGAGACCGCAACCTGCACCTTGCCGAAGGTCTTTTATTCAGTCAGCCAGGCCCCCGTAGGAGCCCCGCATGCCCGCGGCCTGCCGATACACATTAGGAAGGATTTAGTCATTAAGAGATAGGCTGAGGACTAAATTGGGCGTTTGTGGGCTGCGGTACTGGGCCCAGGTCCCGGCAGTGGTGCGGATAGGGGATTCTAATTGCCGGGGATATTGATTAGCCAGGCGAGGGGGCCATCGATTAGCTGTTACTGCGGCCAGCTCGTCGATGAAAAGGGATGCTAAGGCCCAGGGCTTTCCCGTACTCCACCACTGTTAGGCGTGACACAGCACCTCAGGACAGCACGTTTCTCTGTGTAATAGTTCTTCCTCTCCCTCGTCTTCCTCTGTTGTTGACTGATGGGCCTCTCTGTTTCCAGACTCCATTCAGGATTTGTCCCTTAACTAGCACGTCTGTCATCCACAGAGAGTACTTTCAGCTCTGTCTGAAGCACACCAGTCCTCAGTCACGATTTTACATGCTGTCATTACATGACCATATCAAATAGTCGTAGGTTAAAGATACTATATACAGGTAACTACCAAAACAAAGGAAACACTGACATAAAGGGCCTTAATAGGATATTGAGCCACCCACCATGAGCTGCAAGAACAGCTATCCATGAGCTGCAAGAACAGCTTCAACGCGCCTTGGCATAGAGTGTCTGGAACTCTATTGGAGGGATGCAACACCATTCTTCCAAGAGAAGTTCCATCATTTCGTGTTTTGTTGATGGGGGTGGAAAACGCTGTCTCAGACCCCACTCCAGAATCTCTCATAAGTGTTCAATTCGGTTGAGACCGATATGATATGACTATGATATCCTGCTCTGTAGAGTTCTCAACGGATCGTTCTGGATGAAACTACTTGCTCGCGCCCTAGATTGAAATTTGCAGTCGATTGATTTAGAGTTGCTCGCCTGTTTAGTCTTGCACCTCAAACTAACGTATGGACATCACGATCAAGTGAGTATGCACTTCCAACCACAGTTGCCCTTTGTTGAAGATGTCTTTCCCTCAGAGTCCCATGCCGACATCACCTTAGACACTGTCCCCCATGAAACATCAGCAAGTTGAGCTGTCTTTGTCACTGAGGCTCCTGCCAAACGTGCCCCAACAATCACCCCTTTCAAAGTGACTGAGGTCTCGTCTTCTAGCCATGCTAGCCATAATTATAGACATCCAGGCCTACCCAGAATTATTGTACACAACCCCTGAGCATGCTGCTTAATTAACTCAGGAACAACAGTGTGGAAGAACCTGTTTTCAGTATATTTTGTGTTCCTCATTTACCCAGATGTTTCCACCACTACCTGTACAATACAATAGTAGTAGTATTAGGTTAAAGAAACCTATTAACATGATGTATATATTGTTTATTTAAAGTATTACTGTTGTAAAATATAGTTCCTTTAACCTACTACTACTCTCCTTAACTTTTCTTCCATCCCCTGCTGGGTCCTTTTTGTGTGTCCTGAGTTTGAGGTCTCTCCTTACCTTCCCTACAAGAGATAGGCCGGCTCCTTGCTGTTTGTGCGGTTTCTGTCAGGTGCGACCTTTAACTTGGCCAAAAGATTCAGGGCGAGTGCGAGGGAGTCCGTGGCGCAGATGGTAGATACTCTGCCCAAGTAGCTCAAGTGGTTGGAGGTCGACGGTTCTAATCTGTGTCCCGGGCCCGAGCAACAGGAGGTCCCCAGGGTGAGGGAGACTGAGCGTGTGTAAATGTGAGTGAAGGGAGTGAGGAAGCCGTAGCGCAAGTTCAGTGAGAGAATGTCGATTTCCCAATTCTGTGCCACATGCCCAATAGAAAGGAGCATTGTGCGCATTGAGATGAAGGTTGACTTTGTAAAACCTCAGCGCTCACCTGCTACTATGGGAAATGCTAAATAAGTAGTGAAATGATTCATTCATTGCTGACTGCAACAGGTAGTGCTTGCTAAAATCGTGTGATTCCACTTTTACTGACAATAAGCCAATTGGAAACGCCTGCATTGGTGGGCATAAAGGTGAAAGCAATGTAAAGAATTCAAGTTGTTTGTGAGGTAGCCCTGGAAGCTCAGTGAGTGTGGCCTTTGTGTGGCAGGGCCCTGGCGGAGAAGCTGAAAGCGGAGGCCAGTGAGAGCAGGCAAGCCCAGCTCAGCACACAGCAGGACAGCCTCCGTCACCAGCAGGGGGCACAGCAGCTGGAGGGGGAACTGGCCAGCGGCAGGCAGCTCATCAAGACTCTGCAGCTGCAGGTAGGCATGACCGCGCCCGCTCAGCCGAGGCATACGCAAGACTGCCACCGAGGCAGTTGCAACGCGCCGAATCCGCACAGACGAGGGGCGACTGGGTTCAGCTACCTTCACCGGCATGTTATGATCGCAGGAGAAACCCATTGGAATGTGTCCAGTGTTCGTAAGGTCCAGATTTACCTGGGGGAAAAATGAAATGAACAGACCATTTGATGCGTGGAAATATAACACTGATGTAACATTGCGTGTGTGTGTGTGTGTGTATACCAGCTGCAGGAGCAGGCGGAGGCAGGTCGTGCGTTGCGGGCGGAGCTGGCTCAGGAGCAGAGCAGACAGCAGGAGCTGCAGGGTCAAGCTCAGAGCAGCAGGGAGAGAGAAGCCAGCCTGGAGACCGAGAGAGAGGAGCTGAGGAGTAACCTCAACTCTACACACAACCTGGTCGGTACACAGATGTACTGTGCACACACACACACACATAAATGCTCGTACATGCACCTATATACACTCGCACACACACATACACGTAGCACAGGCAGTGCGTCCTGCAGATACAGATGTCAGCAGTCAGGGCCGGGGGGTGGGGAGCGCCCCACAGTAAGCTCGTCTCCCATCCCGAGGAAAGAAGCCTCTTTATTACCCGCAGGGTTCAGCCCAGCACTGCCTTCAGCATCCCTGCTCTGAAAGCAACACTCCAACTCCACTTAGACTACAGATTTCAATCTGATTTATTTGTGCTTCAGATTACAAAGTAATTAACCCCAAAGTAAGATGTTGGATATTTGGAGTCAAATCTCCACAAATTATATTTTTGCCTATATGATATGAAACGCAATCACACACACACACACAATTTTACATTTCTACCTCATCCATCCAGTACCAGTTGCTAACCCGTAAATAAATGAATTCACAGCACATTTATAATCTCTGAAAAGTTTTAGAAATCTGATCAAAAAGGTTTCCAGTCAATTATCACGTGAAATGAAATCTCCCTAATCCCATCTTAATATCAGGTCATGCATATGAGAATGTTTATTACACGTCTGTCTGCCCGTCTGACTTAATCCTTGCGTGGCGAGTCGAGATCTCGTCTCGTTTGTCAGGTCTGATGATTTCTAAACCGCCACACGCCCGCGTGGATGGAGGGCGGCCCTCGGTGGCGTTTCTCGGGCCCCCGGTCGGTGTGTGTTTGAGTGACATCCGCCCATGTACGCAGCTGAAGGAGCGGGAGAGGCAGCTGGGCGGCCTGCAGGAGCGCGTGTCTGAGCTCCACAGTGCCACCCTCAGGCTGCAGGCGGAGCAGGCGGCCTGCGAGGCCCAGCTGCAGCAGTGCAAGAGGGAGCTGGAGGCCAGCGAGAGTCATGGCCACCGACGCAGCCAAGAGGTCAGAGGTCACCCCCGAACGTCCCCGTGGCTCACCTTCACCAGCACCAGACAGACGCAGTTTCACAGTGACACGGCCAGAGATCAGCGCACAGGCCTGGGTGTCTCTGCTGACATCGGCCCTGGCCGGGGGCAGTAACTGGGACAGAGGTGTGCTAACTAAGGGCACATGTCCTAGCGCAGCACGCTTATGCAAAGGAGAAGAAGTGACATTGAGTGTTGAACTCAAAAGCTGTGCTGAATGTACCTGGCCTAGATGGAGTCATCTTTAGATGGACAAAATTCTTCCCCAAATTGTGCATGGAATCTTCATTCTGAGGTTCTGAGGTTATTATTTTCAAGAAGTATCGTTAGCGTTCACTTGTCAGTGTCGACCTTATTGAAGTGATCGATCAGATAAGATTTTTTTATTTTTTTCCTATTCATTTTTAAAGCTGTGTATGTGTGTGCTGTACATATAGATGTGTGTGTGTATTTGGGGTACATGTCATGTGTGTGTATTTGGGTACATGGTGTGTGTGTGGTTGTGTGTATTTTGGTGTGTGTGTGCGTATTTGGGGTACATGGCGTGTATGTGTATTTGTGTACATGGTGTGTGTGTGGTTGTGTGTATTTTGGTGTATGTGTGTGTGTATTTGAGGCACATGGTGTGTGTGTGTGTGTGTATTTGAGGTACATGGTGTGTGTGTGTGTGTTTGAGGTACATGGTGTGTGTGTGTATTTGAGGCACATGGTGTGTGTGTGTGTGTGTGTGTGTGTGTGTGTATTTGAGGTACATGGTGTGTGTGTGTGTGTGTTTCTGCAGGTGAGCGCTCTGGAGGACTCTGTCTCCATGCTGAAGGCGGAGTTGGGGCAGGCGCGGGACAGCAGCAGACAGGAGGCCAGTGTGCGGGCTGCAGCTGAGCAGAAGCTGAAGGAGCTGAGGCTGGATGTGGCCGCTGCGCAGGGATCGCACAAAGAGAGCATGGAGCTGGTGAGCGTGTCCACTGCACGCACACGTTCACCTTTCTTTCTGCTCAAAACCCTCACACACTTGTGTGGTCTCATAGACGTGTGTCTGATTTACCCATTTAATTTGGATTGATTTATTAACCATCATCACACTGATCAGTAGTTTACTGCCACCCCGTTTCTGTCCGTCTTGGACACCACGTCGCGTTATTGTGCACCTGCATTTCTACATTAGAACATATTTGCAGGCAGGCGCGTCTGAAATGGACATTCAGCTCCGTCCCTGCCTCTCCTTCATAAAACATGGGCGATCTTTCGGTGTCTGTGGTTATTTGAAGCGGGATGCAAACGGTCCTATGTGCGCGCGTGTGTGGTCACAGCTGGCGGAGCGCAGCCGGGAGGTGGCAGGTCTGCGCGGCGAGCTGTCCCGCGTGCAGCAGCGTGGGGCCCAGCAGGCTGAGGAGCGGGCCGCCCTGGAGGACAGAGCCGGCCAGCTGACCGCAGAGCTGCACAAACTGCGCAGCGTCAGCAGGCACTCGCAGGACGAGGTGAGCGCAGCCGGACACACATACGGAGCGCCTGCGCTGACACATGACGGTGTCACAGCGGTAAGGACTGGTGTGGTTTATTCCCCTGTGGCATAAACAGGCAGTAAACATCCAGTGAAAATGTAAAGTATATTTAGCCAAACTAATTAAAACTTTCAACTACTGTGTGTGGGGTTTCAGTGCAATGAAAAGATGTGGAGCTGGGTTTTATTTTTTTAAATTAAAACCCAGTGAGCAAAAAATAAGAAATGTGGGGCTAAAATAAAAAATTCAGTGTATGCCATCATAAGAATGCATAATGACTACAATGATGAGCGTAAATGTAAAAAAGGTTGTTCTACTACAAGAGCTGAATAAAGAATGAGGAGAGCCTCTAATCATGTTTCATGCACACACACACACACACACACACACACACACACACACACACACACACACACACACACACACACATACAACAAGTAACTGCCAAAATAAAGGAAACACCAACATAAAGTGTCTTAATAGGGCGTTGGGCCACCATGAGCTGCCAAAACAGCTTCAATATACCTTGGCATAGATTTTACAAGTGTTTTTAACTCTATTGGAGGGATGCAACACCATACTTCCATGAGAAATTCCATCATTTGTTGTTTTGTTGATGGTGGTGGAAAACACGGTCTCAGGCACCACTCCAGAATCCTTGATAAGTGTTCAGATGAGCGTAATTTTTAAAAAAGGGAACTGAATGGCTGAAGGTTGTTCTACTGCAGTAGAACCTTGGTGATAAGAACGTATTGAGAATGCAGGTCTTTTGTCACTTTTGAAAGTGATGTCCCAAGTACACCAATTTCACCGAGGTTCTCCTTTTCAAGACGCAGGCCACAGCGCAGTGATTGGTTCAGTGTAAATCAGGAACACGTCACACTGTCGTGGAAATCAACGCAGAAAAACAACCGTAGAGTGAGCGCAGTCCTTTCTCATTTATATCATTCTGTCTGTTGCGCTTTGAGAATCAAACAGACATGGCTCCATACCCGATGCATTCGTATCCCCGAGGGCCTGTTGTAAACAGGCTTTCCCCACCAGATGTCTTTAAATGGGTCGAGATCTGTAACCAGTTGGGCGCATAGAGGAACGGACCCGAGAACGTTCAACATTGATGCTCCTGCATCCTCTTAACCAAATGGAACCTGTAAAAAAGCAGCGTCCACGTTGGCCTACAATGGGAAAAGCCGTGCATGAGGCACATTAGCACGTGGTAACACTCCATTACAGTACGCTGCAGCCTTGTCTGAGGTGATGAACCCATGACAGGAGTGGCCGCCAGCTCAGAGCAGACAGAGGCTGCGCGGTGGAGACTCTAGTCACCTCTGAGGGCCTGACGGCTGATTGCCCACACTGTGGAGTAGTAATCAGCAGTGCTTCATGCAAGAGCTGAGTAAAGAATGAGCAAAGCCTCTAATCATGTTTCATGCACACACATGCATACAACAAGTAACTGCCAAAATAAAGGATGACACCAACATTAAGTGTCTTAGTAGGGCGTTGGGCCACCATGAGCTGCCAAAACAGCTTCAATATACGTTGGCATAGATTTCACAAGTGTCTGGAACTCTATTGGAGGGATGCAACACCATACTTCCACGAGAAATTCCATCATTTGTTGTTTTGTTGACAGTGGTGGAACACGGTCTCAGGCACCATTCCAGAATCTCCCATAAGCGTTCAATTGGGTTGAGATCTGGTGACTGAGACGACCTTGGCATATTGTTTACATCATTTGAATGCTCATCAAACCATCCAGTGACTACTTGTGCCCTGTGGATGGCCTCCTGGAAGAGACTACTCCCATCAGGATAGAAATGCTTCACCATAGGATGAAGGTGTCCACTCAGAATGGCTTTGTATTTATTGGTGTTTACCTTGCTCTCTAACGGGTTGAGTGGACCTAAACCATGCCAGGAAAATGCACCCTATATCATAACCAATAGTTCAAAATGAACACTGTTGAAGTGTACAGTGGCTCTATTGACTCTAGCGTCCAAGTATTACAAGTTATTATTCAACTTACAGTGTAAAATGTTTCCATTAAGCATGCATATATCTCAAACTTACTTTTCAGGCATTTAGTGCATTAAATTTGTGCAGGTGGATTGGCAATCCAAGCATAGAATGAAATAAAATGCTGTGCTCAGCCAGAACTGTTTGACTATTAAGGCGAAATGGCAGGCAAGCCATTTCTCCTGCTAGGTAGGTTGTTAAGGGTGACTCAACTTTCGTTTATTTTTCAATGTGTCCTCAAAAATATACAATTCCACAACATCACAGTATTGCAAAAACTTGGCACCGAATTGCGCATACTTAGCCACTGCCAGGTGTCCCACAATGCCCTGTAAAATGCAAATGTTTAATGCAACACTGCTGTGGTGTTATTCCCGTAACACTGCAAATGAACACTTGGCAGAAATGTCATTGGACTCTGTCTGGTATACATGCATATAAAATAACACTTAAAAATGAAACACTATAACACTTCAAACGTTAACACTTGACATTTTGCTGTGTAAATATGCACAGGCATGCCTCGTCCAAGAGAAACACAACATCGCATAACAAAAGTGAAATCCTTACGCATATTAATGGAAACAATAAGTCACTCCAGTGCTTTTACGAGAATGTGTGAGAGTCCAGCGCCGTGAGCTGACCTCAGATCAGTGTGTCCTCACTCTGTGCGTTCCAGGCCCTGCAACAGTAATTGGTTTTGGAAACGTATCCCTGTAATTTCTCAGTTAGCAAACTTAACCTATGAAAATGAAACACTGCAAAGACCACCTACCACCATGATTATCTCGCCCTTCATAGATAACATGCTTCATAGCAGGAGGCTGCACCAGGAGTGGAGGTAATGATTCCATGGAAGGGTAGGGACCTTGATTTGCATGTGTGTATGCACATAAAGACAGTAGTAGCAGTGCGTGCAGTTTGAGTGGATTTTACAGTGAAGTTTACATTGATTTTATTGTATACATAGTATTTATTTATGCACACTAGTATTCGTGTATGTTTATTGCATGGTGTATGTTTTTATATGCATGTCTGGAGGGGAGTGCCACTAGGGGGCGGCAATTGGCTGTCCACCCCGGGGAGGGGGGAGGGAAGCCGATACGAGCTCGCTGCCTATAGGACTGGTCCTGTGTGTTATGGTGACCATGGCGGGTGCCGGCTCAGAGGAGGTGGTACAGCGCCTACTACCGGTCTCAGGACTGCAGCAGCGACCTCTCATACGAGGGTGAGGATAATTTACATGAAAAAGAGAGGGTATAATTTGCAACTAAAAACAGGGTAAAAAATGGGTAATTAAAGCATAGATAGAAAAATGATCAAAATAATAATAATCACCCAGACTAAGTAAATAAATATTGACTTGGTAGGTCTCTTACACAAAAGTAGAACTACTTTTTTTTAAACCAACAATACTCACTGTGTGTACTTCCACTGACTGAGATCTGAGGTGTGGTTACAGTTGTAAACAGAACAGTGCGCATCTGCATAGTGATGTTTAGTGTTAGCAGTAAGCAAGGTGACAAGTGAGAGAATGTGAGCTAAACGGCATGTCTTTCACCTGCAGTTCAGCGCCAGGAAGGAAACAAAGATACGTTTTGTAGACTTTTTTAAATGCTGTGAACTTTGAATCGAATGAAAAATATTGATCATAGAACAAGTTAGCTGTTTGACATTGCATTGCATATCCAAACAGTCTGTTTTATTATGATTAGATAAAGTGACTAACATAGCCAAGTCGATAAAACGACCGGCTATATTATAATATACGCCATTTAGCAGACGCTTTTATCCAAAGCGACTTACAGTAGTGAATGCATACATTTTCAGTATATGTGGCCCCAGTGGGGATTGAACCCACAACCTAAGCGTTGCCAACGCTGTGCTCTACCAACTGAGCCACAGAGAACCACAAACATTACAAAACATTATAGATAACGTTACTTACGCGTTCCAAAGCTGGCCATCCAGTCCGGCTGTTTAATAGCCTTTCAAGCATATATCAGGAATGCTGAAAAAGTATTTAGCATTTAGCTTCTCTAGATTACTAGCTGGCTACTGTGTCAACAAAACAGTGTAAAGCCAAGCCTCTACCTGCTTTGCTTGCCTCACACACTTGTGTGGAGTTATACTTTATAGCTGTGAAATTGAAAGCAGTCCTGGTAGGAAAAACATTGGTTGGGGAAATGGATTGATCAGTCATGGTCTCCTTGAAAGAGCGCTAAAATAGCTGTAAGATGTACATGTTTGAATGGATGCCTGGAATACAATGGCTGTACATTGTGAAACAACATGAATTAGCCTGAGGTTGGTGTGTAGTTTTAACACGTGTATCAATTGACAATTGACTCTCATTATTTTTGGCACTTGTAAGCCAACGGCTCACACGGAAACTGCCATCAGCGCAACAGTATCAACTACGTCACGTGGATGAATCGTCAAAACCTTTATTAAGCAGTACATCATGAAATTATGGATAGAATGCTCCTTTAAGCATCTAGCCATCGGAGGCAGTAGTTTGTGTGTGTAGTAGTATGAGAGTGAACGTACAGGCAGTGTGTGTGCGTATGCAGTATATGCGTGTCTGCTTGCATATGTGTGTGTGCGAAGGCAGTGGAAAGACACTGTGCTCTCACAGAGGGATTAAGAGGGATGTGGAGTTGACACGCTCTCTCTCTCTCTCTCTCTCTCTCTCTCTCTCTCTCTAATTGCCTCTGCTTCTTTCATTACTTTTATTGCCTCTCCTCTACATTCTATTCTCCCTGCGCTTGTGTAAAGGTCATTGTGCTGATGAGAGGCGCTCAGGGTACAAGCCAATATCGCCCACCTGAGCCTGACTTCTAGAGACAGGGCAAACTGAATATGAAAAAGAAAAAAGAAAAACTTTTATTTTGAATTAAGAGCACTGGATTGCTTCCTTTTTTTTACCTCCCGTAGCCCAATTGTAATTGTTGGCCTGGCCATTCGCTACAATGTCATCTGGCAAATTTGGGGAGAAAAAAAAAAATTTCAGAAATAAAAGTACACTTGCTCGTTATGCTTCATTAGCAGGATTGAACTAGTAGCTGCTGCTATTGCTTGTAACCGAAAATATAGGATAAATAACAGTGAAACCTGCCCCTCAGCTCTAGTTTTAGGAAGAGTTTGTCAAGCTAAATAACAACCATTGTCGTAGTTAAATACAAGACATACTGACAATTGTTGCTTTTGACTGTGTTTAAAGTTTAGAAAATTGCATCTTACTGTATCCTTATCTATGCTTATTTACCATTTTATTTAACCAGGTAGGTCAAATGAAAACTCAAATCTTACTTGCGTTTGCACTTGAAATCCCTGTATGTCTGCACATATACGGCCTTAACCTCATCATCATGTTGGATTTAAATAATTGATCATGCTTTACATGGGAGTTACATGGATCGTGCTTTACATCCCACTTCATGAGGCATATATAAATTCATAACATGATGTAACATCTTAATAAATCATTCATATGCAAATGCAATCCTTAATGAAGGATGACATTAACATTATGCTATTCTCAAATTCTCAAATCTGATATGACATACACACTGCCAGTTGACTAAAGGTCAACCCTTTGACCCAAATTCCTGCACACAAGTCTATTAATGATTTATAATGAGGCTATGATATACTAATGGTGTTATGCAAGCTTTAGGATTACATGTTGCTCAAGTCTACCCATCTAAATGAGCATGCTACATTCAGGAAATATCAAAGTGACACAGTGTGATCTAGTGTTCAGGACTGGCTAGTAAGGGCTATGAAATCCCATGTTTATTCTTGCCCACTGCCACTAAGAAGCAAGTGATGGAAAATGTCGATTGAGATGAAGCTATTTCAGTTTTCTAAATATCCTGTCAAATAAATTAACAATGTTTAGTTTATGGTAATTACACAGACTTCCTTAATAGTAGTCTGTGTAATTATTTGACATGTGTAATATTTTTTTAGCACAGGCAGTGTCAGAAAAGCTATCGAACCATCCTTGTGGCAGGGATGATTTAAAATGTTTTGAAAGTGGATTATAACAATGCCATTAGTCAGTTTGCAGCTAGCAAAGTGTGCATCAAGTTTGAATAAGGAGTAACAAAATGTATTTATATTATAGGTTTATATAGTCTTCTAACTGCAAGGTTTTTGCTATGCACTATATACAGTTGTGGGCACCACACTACTAGAAAGATATAGATATGGATATAGCTCTTGAAAAAGTACAAAGAATGGCAACTAAATTGTTATCTGATATGAATGGTAAAAGTTATGAGGAAAGACTTGACACTTGGTCTATTCAAGCTTACCAAAAGGAGACACAGGGGGGATTGATTGAGGTTAATTCATATTAAACGACCAAAGTTTTAGGCTGAGTTCAGTTAGCAGAAGAGGGCACAGGTGGAAATTAGTTAAAGGTAAATTCCAAACTGATATCAGGAAGTATGTTTTACACAGAGTTGTCAACAATGCGAAGAACAGCTTGCCAGGTCGTGTAGTAGAGGTCGAGACACTTGGGGTAGACACAAGTCCAGGCTTGATGCAGTGCTGGAGATTCTCCACACTGTAGGTAAATGATGATCCTGAATGGGCAGAATGTCATTAGGTATTCTTAAATACAGGCACAGGGTGGCTCAAACAGTAGATGTCAAGGGAGGCTATAATTGAGCGTGTTCATACTTCCTCAGTATGTGCTAAACATGGAGCGCTGCAATGTAAAGTGTGTACTGGACCAAGTGTAGGCTGTCCAGAATTTATACAGATGTTGATCCAACTGTGATAGGTGCCATCAGGCCCCGGCTATTCTGTTCCATATGTTTTGGTCCTGTCCTGCTCTGCAGTCATACTGGACATCCATATTTGACACTATCTCTGATGTGCTGCGACTGCCCATAGATCCCTCCCCAAACATTTCGGTTGACCTGGTTGCCTTTGTGACCCTTGTGGCGAGATGTCTCATTTTGATTTACTGGGGAAAAACGCATCCACCCTCCCACACCCAGTGGATCAGGGACATATTATATTTCTTGAAATTAGACAAAATAAAATACCCTTTGCGTGCCTCTATATCGAAGTTTAACAAAGCTTGGCGATCCTTTCTGTCACATGTGGATCAACTTGAACTCCAGCCCCCCCCTGGTCCTGATTGAGTGATTTGGGGGTGTGCCTCGCCGCGGGGTGCTTTGTGTGGCGGCTGCTCGGGATGGGTGGTGTGGGGGCCTGGATGTCTGTGGAGGGGGGTGGATTGGTCTGTGGGCATCTGGGTGCTCTGGCATCTCCTGTCCTGTGTGGTCGCTGTGTGGGGTGTCCTGGGGTGGGATAGTCCCTTGGTGTGCACCTGATTGCCCCCTTTTCCACCCTGATCCGATGGAGGTGTACACAGCTCCATCTGCCCTATGGGTGAATCCACCTTTTATGGCTCTTTTTCTATGTCCTAAGTGAGTGCCTTTGCCAGACGGATTGATCGACTAGCATCAATATGGAAAGCTTCCCTGTCCTTACCTAGCTGAAGCTACTTGATACTGTGTAGACCATTGACTGTATATTACCATTTATATCTATTCATTTGTATATTTTGTATTATTTGTATTTTATTTTACTCAGTTTTGTACACTGTCATTATTGTTATTGCTTTTTCAGTCATTATTATTATGTCTGTCTTATTGTACTTTTGTTTTCCATTCTGTGAAAAATTTAAAATCAATAAATAAAACATTTAAAAACAATTTAAATCAATAGATGTAAATCGGATTTAAAGTCAAAATAGTTGTATGAACGTTCAATGAATCATCTCACTCTCTCTTTGTGCCTTTGTGTGACACATTGGGGAGTGGGATTTGGCACTACAATTGAATCAGCAATTATGTTAAAAAGTTGTTTAGCTAACTTAGGCACAATTAATTGTGTGATTTTTAGTGTGATCTGTCTGTCTTGGTTGGATGAAGGCCAGCTTTCCAAGCAAACTAGCAAGCTGGATATGGTACAATAATGTTATCCCATTCCCGATAACTTGTTCTTTTTTTAAACTTTTTTTCCCCCTCTTTTGCCCAATGGTGTTGTTGAAGTAATGGATAGATGCGCAAATTTGAGTTGTTTAATTTTACTTTATGAATGAATACAGGACTGATCATATCAATCAAGTGGCGTTTTTGCTTTTTCAACCTAGAAGTGACTAAATTGTGAGTAAATCATTTTTAGGTGTTTTTTCGAGGCTTAAACCAACCAGAGTCAACCGGATGTATACATCTAGATTTAAACAAATTGCTGTGGTAATTTCTGCAATATAAGATTTACCTCTTACTTTTAACGTGAACGAGGAGCGCTCCAACCAGCAGCAGGTATGCCATTAATTTATAGGCTTTTTGTGCCATCTGTGTAGGGGGGTCTCGTTTTCATTTGCACCCAGGCCCAAACTTGTGTGATGCACTGCTTTTGTTTCAGTAAATATCGTGTAGAAAATTGTGTGTTTTTAAAAAGTAACCTATAGAATAGGGCCATATGCTAAACAAATAAATATTGCAATTGGAAAAATACAATTTACTTAAAAAGGAAAAATGGCAGGAAGGCATTAATGGTCACTATGGCTGTCACTAACAACAAAATCCTGTTTGATATTCAAGAAAACATAGATTAATTCGAATAGTATTTGAATATGCCTGTTACAGACCTGAATCTCATTTATTGAAAAACCTTCAGTATTTCCTGGAAAAAACGCTTTGTTTTCATTGAAAAGCGTGAGAAATGCTAGTTTGCGTGGGCAAACTTTTATTGGCTCAGGTGTAAATACGAGTTACGTATTATAGATAGGTTTTAACTGAACCCGTGTATTCTGACAAAGCATATAATATTTCCTATGGTAGAATCCGTTTCAATTCAGAAAATGTATTTAAATTCAACTCATGAATGAGAAAAAAGCCCCCATAGAACATTATGGGAATTTTTCAATTAATCAGCTGAATTTCAAGTCATTTCCTCAACTGAAATGGAATAGACCCCCAATCCTGATCTCTGCCCATCCAGGTCCGGACCTGCGAGGGCCGGCTGGGGGAGCTGAGCGCCCAACTGGCACGCGCCCAGCGCTGGGGGCAAGAGCAGCTGGCAGCGCTGGAGGGCAGGGAGGAGGCGGCAGTGGCCCTGAAGGTGGAGCTGGCCTCCCTCAGGGAGAACTACCACACCAAGATCAACCAGGTCAGAGCACTGAGCGCAGCCACGCACAACCATGCCATCACCGCGTGCAGGTCAAAGGTCACAGCACCGTGATGTCTCAGTCGCTTCATCACTGCAGTCAAGTCAGTCGTGTTACAGTAACCAGTTACCAATAATGTTTAACCTCTCTTTGAGGAAGGATTACACAGTGGTGAAAAGTGGCATAAACCATTCTTGCTGTCGTGTGTGTGTGTGTGTGTGTGTGTGTGTGTGTGTGTGTGTGTGTGTGTGTGTGTGTGTGTGTGTGTGTGTGTGTGTGTGTGTGTGTGTGTGTGTGTGTGTGTGTGTGTGTGTGTGTGTGTGTGTGTGTGTGTGTGTGTGTGTGTGTGTGTGTGTGTTATAGGTGGATGTCCTAAACTCACAGCTAGACATGATGAAACAGAAGTATAAAACAGCAGCCAACGAGGTACGCACACCTGTCACCACACCACGGTCTCAGTCTCTGATTGTGTATGACGGGAGACCATTGTTGGTGATCGAGGTGTGTTCTCTGTCTCTCTTGGTCTACCCTCTCCCCATCTCTCTGTCAATGTCCCTCTTCTTTCCTTCTCTCTGTCTATTCTCCTCCTTTGCCTCTTCTCTCCCCCCCTCCCGTCTGTGTCTCAGGTGGACGTACTGCGCCGGTCTCTTGGGACGGCTCGCACAGACAGCAATCGCCTGCAGAGGGAGAGCGAGCTGGTCGTGTCCAACGTCAACCAGTGGGTGAAGGAGCAGAAGTGAGTGTCCTCAAAGCCACTCTCGCCTCTGCGCTTAATTGATTGTCATCAACCGCACCGCAACAATATCAGCCCTGTACTTTATGGCTGTTATTAACAGGAGCCTAATACTTTCCCCTGTATGCTTTACTGATGGTTATTAAGAGCGCCATAACACGTCTGACCGTTTCCTTTAATGCCCGTTATTAACAGTACTGTAATAGCATCAGCTGAACGCTTTACGGCCGTGATTAACAGTGCCGTAACGCTTGGGTCCGCGCGGTTTAATGAGCGTTAGCGGAAATGTAACACTCTCCATATCGCTGCTGTTGCCTGTTCCTTTTGATCATTTATTAATGCGGTTTATTACTGCGCTCCAGACAAGCCAACGAGAAGCTGGGGAGCACTATCAAAGAGCAGAGCAAGAGGATCGTCCACCTCACCGCCGAGAACGAGTGAGTCCTCTAGCGCTGACGCTAATGCCAGCGCTTCACCGCTGAGCTCGGACACCACCCCCGTGCGCCCCGTCCTCCTTGCAAGTCTAAAGGGGATCTCACTAGCTATGTTTCCATTAGTGTGTTGCGACAAATGCACCTTTACAATACAATACATGTCCCAGGGCAGCTGGGGCGCCAAAACTAATTTAAGCTTTACCACCCACACTTTGTGTGTAAGATGGCCAACATTCAGGTTAAGATGGTGTAGGTTTGTGGGGGGGGTATATAGAAAACAAGGGGGTTTAAATGTTAGTCTCGTGGGCGGGGCCGGTCTGGAAGCCTGTGGGACAGGAGCGCTGAGTGACCCTGAGGAGGTGCGTTATCTGCTCCAGGCACGTGCAGGAGAACATGGAGGCCCTCCTCCGGGAGAACAGGAGGCTGAAGGGCGAGCTGGACGGCAGGAGGATCGAAGCCGAGAGACTCAGGGTGAGCGAGCCTCGGTCGCCCTCGCCCGCGCAGGGCGGCGCTCTGAGAGGAGCCGCTGTAGATGAATAAACGCTGCAGGTCCACCGAGCTGAAGGCCCTTTAGCAGCGGGGTGTGGTGTGCTGTCTTTCTGTTAGCGCTCACTCTGGCCCTGACCCACCTCGCGCTGCTGTACTTTAGAGTGGCTAACTATTTTTTGCGGCAAAAAAACTATATTTTATATATATATATATATATATATATGTATATATAAATTGCTGTGGCACCGTTTCAGGCCCTCCACGTGGGTCAGGCTGACCAGTGCAGTGTCCTAACCAGGCCGTCCATCCAGCTGCCCGTGCCAAGTGTGAGTACTGACCGTACACCTTCCTTATTATACAGGTAATTCTGCCAAAATAAAGTAAATACCAACAAAGTGTCTTAATAGGGCCACCACGAGCTGCCAGAACAGCTTGAAGGCACCTTGGCATAGATTCTACACGTCTGGAACAGGAGTGTGTATTGTAGGGATGCACCACCATTTTTTCACAAGAAATTCCATCATTTGGTTCTTGTACTTCTTGTTCATTTAGTGTTTTCAGACACTGCTTCAGAATCTCCCATAAGTGCTCAGTTGGGTTGAGATCTGGTGGTTGAGATGGCCATGGCATATGGTTTAGATCATGCTCATCAAACCATTTAGTGACCACTCGTACCCTGTGGATGGGGCATTGCTATCCTGGAAGAGCCCACTCCCATCAGGATAGAAATGTTTCACCATAGGACAATGGTGATGACTCAGAATGGCTTTGTATTTATTGGTGCGTGTCCCTCAATTACTCAAGTGTTTCCTTTATTTTGGTGGTTACCTGTACCTTCCCTATAGTGCATAATGGATGTGCTTTTCCATCACTATGATTTGAATATTCGGTGGCTCCCCCAGATCAAATACCTGAATAATCTAATCCTACAATTTCCATCAACACTCCCAAGTCCTGTATGAAATTCCATCTCTTTCAGACTCCCTCATATTCTCGGCCAGGAAAATGAATAATAAAAATCTGATTATATGCAGGGTTCTTAGGCTCTCCCCAATAAACATGTGAATGCTGATCCAAGTAGTCCATCGGTTATCTCGTGGTCAATTATTCAAACAATCAAATGTGTTGTGGAAGCGCTTTCCCATTTGTGTGCGGGGGTTGGCTCTTTTGGGGGATGATACCCAAATTCAATTAAATTGACACAAGAGAAGCCTTTTTATGTTTCCTTTTTGAAATTGAACACGAATATTAAATGTTCCCGAGGTCGAAAATTGCAGTCCACGTGATTAGGTGACCTTTCTCGTTTCCCGGCTCCTGCCGAGTTATTGTTAGCCGGGCTCTGTGCTCACAGACATTTCTCTTTTTAATATGTTCTGAGCTGATTTTTCCAATATTCTCGAAATTGAAAAAGGAAAAAAGTTGAAAATGGTTTAACTTTTGGCTTCAGCGGGCTGCCTGGGCCCAGTCGGTCTCTGGTGTTGACTTGTGTGTGATGAGTGCCCTCAGTCCGCTGAGTGATTGTGCTCTCCACGCTTTCATTCCCCCTGTTTGCTCTGATATCCGAGCCCCGCCACTCATAATCCGCTCGCTACCATCCCTCAAACTCACAGGGAATGTGCCAGAAACCGTTAGACAAGAGCCCAAATATTTATCGAATTCAGAACAAACATTTTAGACAAACGGGTCAGTCTTCTTCGTTTATTTTTTAAAAGATGAAGACGATTAGTGTTGCATGGCCGAATGATCGTTCAGACAGGACCACAGGCAAATGAGACTGCACGTACACTGTGCAGCCAGTGACCAGCCGTAGGGAGATGCAGACTTGCCCCATTAAGCCAGCTGGGTAACTAGCCCAGCCCCCGGCAAATGCCCTGGGACGTCCTAAAAGCAAGCGGGCAGCACGAGATGCGGTTCTGGAAGCGGGCAATAAGCAAATATAAATAAATGGACAAGTGAACTGCATATGGAGAACCGTGGGGGACGCGTCCATTCCCACACAAGCGCTTTAGTTTATTTATCGCGTCGGGGAGGGGGCCGCTCCTTTCTGCATGACTCCCCAGGTTTCATTAACTGTCATTATCAGGGCTTTCAGCGGCCGGCCCAGTGGCGGCCCAGTGGCGGCCCAGCGGCCTGCTGAGACCTCGCACACGCTCCTTAGGTATGTGCGCCCGCGTATGGATAATCCTGCCCCCCTCCTTCACCGTGGAGACCGGGGGCATCTTTAATAGCAAGGTTAGAGCTAATGGGGTCTGGCAACTGGAGGGAAGGACAGTGCCAAAGCTTGATTTGCTGCTGTAAATATGTCACATAACAGTATGAAAATCACATATGTCCTCGTAACAGATTTGATCTCCTCAAAGTTGTGAGGAGAGAATATAAAAAAAGACTGGCTCATCTCTAAAGGAGGTGCCTTTTATAGAAAACCTTAGCGATGTTTGCTTACCCTGCCGCCATAAGATGTGGCTTTCCAAAAAGCAAGTTCTTCATTAGCAGTTTTTTTTCTTCTTCCAGTTCACTTCTAGCTTGAAGGTCCTCTGATTGATTGAAAGCTTGTCTTGTTTATTTGGGCTATCAGCGAATGAAATATTCATATTGTACGCTTTTCCAAGCAGAAGTTATCTGGATGCGGCGTAAATGGTACTTGGGATTAGATTTTCGCAGCAGATTGCTATTATTAAAGGGAGGAAGAAAAAAAAAAAAAAAAAGGCGAGCACCCATCTTCCTGCGAGGCAATCTATTTATTTTTCACGCCAAAATGGAGCAGCGGACCGGGCACTTAATGCAGTGGAGCAGAAGTGCTTTAGCCCACAGCCCTTCACGCCCTCTCTCCACTTTTATGTGATTGAATAGGTAATAGCTTTGACTTGACTTTGAAAGCCTGCGCTAGGGTGAGGCGGGGAACAGGCCTGGCTCCTGGGCGCCTGTCTGTCCATCTGTCCGCCTGTGTCTGTCTGTCAGAGGACAAGAGAGGAGGGGGTTCCAGGCAATCGGGACGCGTGGCTCATTAACGGGGCCCGCGTCGGTGGGAATCCGGCCTTGCCTAATTGTGTGCCGTGCGCAGTAACCCTCCCCGCATGAAGTGATGATTGTGTATTTGTCTCTCCCTCAGGGGAGCTCAGAGCGTGCATATTAAAAATGATTGACTCGTTTCATTCGCGGCGGCGCATTTGCGCGAGGCTTTTTGTTCGATAAGCTCGTTTCTCCACCTCCGCCGCCGAACGTCTCCCGTTCCCGTGGCTAAAAGCAATTTTTGCCACGGTGGGTTATTATTCAGACTTCTGATTGTTTCCTCCGCTAATCATCGGTGTTGGAATCATTTTGCATGTCGCGGGGCTGTTTATCCCAGCGGAGAGACGCGTTGCGGAGAGAGTCGCGGGTGATTCCGCTGGAACAGCCACTGAGCGGCCCACACACACACACACCACTGCCAAAGGACAACGGGAGGTCAGAGGAAGCAGGCCTGTAACTACGCCGGGCTGAGCACTACAGAGCCAAGCAGCGGAGACGTTCCACACGCTGTGGATGTACTCAGTGCGTCTGAACCGTTTAATAAACTATACCAAGTCAGATGATTGGTTACTCTGGATAACATTACATACTTTTACTTAAACGGGGGACACATTTTTCAAGTTGGATATTGTTTTTGAAGCAACTCACATTAAAGTGCCTTGCTCAAAGGGTTTCGGCGCAACTGTGAATCAAACCTGTAGTCTTCTGGTTCCAAGCCCTGTTCCTTACCTGCTACTTAACCACTACTTTTTTTCGTTGTTTTCCTTTCAATAGGATGTACCACGCAGCCGAAGTAGAGTTGTTCGCGAATTTGCGGTCTCTATAAACAGAATCCAAAACCAGTTAGCATCTGAAAACAGTGGGAGCCCATGTACCCACAGGTAGCATGATCTAAACTGCAAATCCGAGTGACCTCCCAGTAACTTCTAACCAAGTCGCTCAGCCATGTGGTTCACAAGTTGAATATGTTGTACTGCCATCTTAGCTGATATTTTTGCAAACAGAAGCACATAGTTTCAAAGGTTCACAAGAATAGAGTTGCGGTAGTGTGACCTAAATTGAAAGTATTCAGCTTTCAGCATACTTCAATTGTAGCTAGCGAAACATTGATAGCCAGGCCTATCACCCTTATTAAACTATCAGGAAAATATACCTTGGAAAATAAATAGGGCGGTCAAAGCGGCAATGACTGGAGCGGTGGCCTCTCAGGGAAGCCTCCTTCTGCTTTAGTCGGGCCTAGCCTGCGTTTCACCAGACCAGCAGTCACCAATTCAGGAGTACTATCGAATGGGGCTATTCAAATCCAGGCCTCGAGGGCCGCAGTGTCTGCAGGTATTTGCCCCAACCACGCACTACACCACCTCGTTTGACTTATTAGTTTACCTCAGGAGGTGAGCTAATCAGTGAACTGAGTTGGCGGAGAGCTTGCAGACACATGGATGCAAACAGCGCGCCGAAAAGCGCTACTCGCTTTTTTCCACGGCCATCTGGGTGACCCGTGTGAATCGTTCAGATCCGAAGAGTTTTTTTGGGGGTGGTGTCTTGAGTCTTGACGATTCCTAAAATATATTTCTGCCACTCTCGTATGAGTGAACTGCATTGAGCAAAAAATATCTATTCAACTGTCAGGACCTTTCGCGAGGGCCACATGATATCATGTCATGTGTATCATTCAAGCGCTATGATTGGCCAGGCATCTATTCTCTCGTGAGTGCGGCGGTGATACACCTGAGGTAAGAAACATTCGTTTTTTTTCCGTTGGCTCAGGCTGGCTATAGTTTTGGGCATATTTAGCTATGTAGGTTATGTTGTCTTTTAGCCAAAGTTATGTCAGCGCTGTTTCTCATGCTAACTAGCACTAGCTAGATTAGCTTATTAGCTACGCTAGCTAGCCCTGAGTGTCGCAGAAGAAGTGTACATGTTGCTAACGTTAGGTCAGTGTTTCTCAAATAGTGGGGCGCGCCCCCCTTGGGGGGCGCGGTGCGATGCCAGGGGGGGTGCGTGTGACCAGAGGCGTAGCGTGGGGGGTGCAAGAGGGGCGCAAATAAACTAACTGTTCTCAGGACTGTTCATTTCCTCTCTTTTTTCACCATTTTGTGTTTGCATCCCTGCAGACACTGCGGCCCTCGAGACCTGGATTCGAATAGCCCTGGTGTAGAAGATATCCATGCCCTCTCTCTCTTTCACAGTCTCAGGTCTGACCAGGCTGTGAGAGGGGCCATAAACAGCCAGAGGAAGAAGAAAGCCCTGGCAGCAAACCTGCACTGCAGCTAGCACACGACCAGTGGCATGTCAACGCACCACAGACGAACCCTACGCCCCCCCCATTAGGGGAGAGCCAGCCATTTTCATTGTCCCTGTCAAATCAAAGTAAAGCAGCGGACCAGGACTCAGGTCAGGGGTAATGCCTGGCAAGATCATGCGCTGGCATACAACATGCTCAGTGGGTTCAAAGACATGTTACTGCACTGCAGGGTGTGTTCAGGAATGATCCTGAACTGTAAGCTGTTACGAGTGAACTGGCGGCGTGACTATCATGGCTGTCCGTCGATTACATTAATGAATGATTATATTTACATTTTTTTGGCAACTGTAAATTATTTTTATATCTTTTTTTTATTATTTTTTTAAGCAATGACGTCCTACTTAATATGCTTGATGTAAAAGGCTGATGTGTGCTTATGTCCTATGACATGAATTTTAATACCCCCGTTGTCTCCCCAGAATTACAATGCATTGTTTTTGTTCCCTTTCACTCTACACTGGAATATTATCATTAATAATGAGTATCATTTCAATCTGTTCACTGTGACAAGTGAGCTTAACCATGTATGTGAATGTGTTCAGGTTTTAACCAGCCAATGTGAGGGCAGGTTTTTTATATTGAAAAAAGCCTTACTGCTTTACACATAAAAGGGAATGTTTTCGTGATTGAAGGTCATAAGAAAGCAGACAATCAATGTGATTTAAGAAGTACAGCATTTCTGCACTGTTTTTACTGTGAGGTTTTGATACAGGGTTATTTTAGAAATATTATTGTCAAAGTGAATGTCATTTTGTCCATTATAAAAGCCATAAAGTGTGATTGTGTGCTTTTACATATGAAAAGGTGAATAAAATTTACAGGAAGGTATGCTTCTTCTGCATGGGATGTTTAGTGAATTGGGAAAAGGCCTTTCTTCAGCTTTGCCTACCGAAAACCATTTTCCATAACACTAATACACAATTACACCAAAAAGTATGTATAGCCTATACAACTTTTGATCAGTTTAAATGAATTACCGTTGGGAAGAGCTATCCAGGACTAGCATCTTACTATAAAGTGTGGCACTTAAATAGCAGGTCTATTTAACACATGTGAATAAAGTGAGGCTGAAACAAACATTTTTGTGAGAAAGATACTTTCCCAAACGTCACTAGAGAATGATGGTCTACGCCAGGGTTCCGTGGTCCAGGAGTGCCCCAGGGTCTGCTGGTTTTCATTGTTGCTCAGCACTTAATTGCTTATACACTTAAAGTCAGCCACCAATTTACACCAAAGAAACCAGGTGAGGAGAGTTGAAGGTGAAAACAAAAAACCAGCATACCCTGTGGCCTTCCAGGACCAAGGTTGGGGAGCCCTGGTCTACCCTAATAAGTACATCCTTTCTTTTTAACAGAAGTACAGAAGTGACATTTTTGGTCTGTTTCAAAAAAGTGCTTTTTTTCTCTAATTGGCAAAACCAAAATTGATGAAATTTAAGATGCAGTCTTTCTGTTTTAGAAAAAAGTTTGTCTATTGTCTTTAATTCTCCAAATATGCGATCAAAAATTGGGTATGTTGTTAAGTCTTTGTAGATTAAAAGATGTCTGGGGGACAGCACGACATTTTTACTCTGATTTAGCCAATTCGCTTTTTAGAACAGCCTTGTTTCGTCAATGCATAGGTACAACTACTTTTGTCTGATTTGCTCATTATTTGAGTTGAAGAATATTTTGAGACAACAACAGCCTTCTGTGTTTTTTCCTCTAATTTCTAGCTAATAAGCAGTAGAACTGGACAAACTTGGTCAGTGTTTCATTCCAATGTTCTGTTGGGAGACAAAACCGTAGTCACCTGCTGCATCTGGTGTCATTCGATTTTGAGTTAAGTTACAGTCAGCTTCTCTTCATTAATACTCACTGAACTGTAACTCTTGTGCTTTTCCCGCATTTCATGATTCTGTTGGAGGGTGTGGGCGGGGTTCAAATCCCCAAACCCCCTCGTTATGGTCTGCCAACAATTAGCCCAGCATGTTGTCTCTGTGCCTGGGCATCTCTCAGGAGTTTGGAGCCCCCGATGGCCCCCCTGGGAGGGAACGTGGAGTGGTTTCCGGTCGATGGTATCGAACCACGGCGTTCACACGCTGGCAGCCCACGAGGATTAATCCCAGCCTTACAGGAAGAGGCGGCCGTCCCGTTTTGCCCCGGCGAAATCAATAGGCAACATTCTCTCCAGCACTGCAGTCAATACGCAACACTTAAGGTGTCTGAGGAAACTAAAGAACGCCAATAACTGTTATTAATGCCCCAGATTCCCTCACCCCCCCAGCACTGCGTTTAAGGGTAATTCCAGCATAACTGACACTGCTCTCATGTGGCACGTGCGATCTGCGCCCCCCAGCAATGTACGCACACAGAGGTGGAGAAGGTCACGTGGAGGGGAAGAGCCACATACACACAGACAGGTTTGCGCAAGCGGCCCTGACCAATCAGGATGGAGCCGAGACACACACACACACACACACAGACACTCAGAGTGCAATGCATTACAAAGAACTGAAAATGGAGGTATATCTTATGTTTGATCAAATTTCCATACATTTAAAATGCTCAGCATGGCAAAGCAGGCGCGAATAAACAGCGTGGAGTTTAGTCATTTCACACAGGAAGCAACGAGCGTTCCTCAACAAACACATTTTCCTGCAATGATCAGCCCACTCATAGTACATTTTGAAAGTATTCAAAGATTAACAGTATTGTTGAATTTTTTCTCCTGATACGCAATCATTAGCAGAGAGGTGGGTGGAAGGCCAGACTGAGACCCAAAGTATCATTTTCAGGTATAAATCCTTAGCTACTTGATAGAATAATTGGTCACAATGGCTGGGTTCTGGCCCAGTAATATGCCCAGGGCTTGTTATTCTAAGGGGCTTGGGCTTGTATTTGATATTTTAACTCTGTACCAAATCATAACACAGTACAAAAAAAGTGCAAAACTTTGCAGGTCCAGGACCAAAACATAACATTCTGATACCGCCAGCCATAAAGCACTAAACAGCACAAGCTTTACCTGAAGGGTCAACACTAAAATGAAAGACGCTCACATTTGTTTTCATTTCAAAACATGTCGGGTCCTTATTTTTGGTCAGAAATAATGTACAAAAGACAAATGAAGGCAACACTTGAGTAAATGAGAGATCCTTTAAGCGGCAGATAGGCCCAGTCCTCCCAACAAGTCCAAGCAACAAGCTTGTGAATACTTTATTGTTGCAAAGTGTAACATGATAAATTGCTGTTTGGTATTCCATACAATCTGTCCCAACCGATGTTAACTGCCTGTACTTCCTGCTGAGCAACCACTGGTCCCAAGAAAATATTTGAGGGACTCCACATCATAAGTGAAGTTTATCAATATTTTACTGAACCGTTACTGGTTGGGCATCACGGACGAGGGACAAATTCAAATTGCCATCTGATTTTGAACATGCTTGTATCTGTCTGTCACTCAGCTGCTTGGAAGAAGCAACATTAGTTCTCATTTTTAGATATTGTTCCTGGATTAACCTGGAGCATTATCAACCTAGCTTGCTAGGTACAGTATCTACCTAGGTAACGTTTAAACAACTGCCACTCAACTACACAGAAGGAAGCAAAATGTAGCAAAATGCAGAGAAGCCTTCTGCACGATTGGTGAGCAAACTATTTTGACCTTTGACCTAATGGTGTGACAGACCACCAAGCAGGTGACCCTAATCCGCCCCTGCGGCAGATACATTTCTGCACTGTCCCAAGTGTCTCACACAAACGTGGTGTGACTGTCCTTCTCCAGAGGTGGTCTTCACACTGGTCATAGGATGGAGAGAAAAGCAAAAACATGCAAAAAAAACAAAAATATCCATTGCAGCCAGATCTCACGAAAGTCTGATTTAATCGGAGTGTTCAAGGGGGCCATTCACACAGCACCTCTCGCCACACAAAGCAGTCTTGTTCACTTCTGCCAAAGTGAAGGATACGTAACCGCAAACAATCCTATTCTACTGCACATTTCCGATGAAAACCAGAAGTTGTTGGGGGAGAGGGGTGGATTTGTGGATGGAGTGAAGTGTGGGGTGGGGGTTGGTTAAATTCTTCTGTAAATTGAATATGAGGGCTGTGACAGGGGTGATATGGGGGTTGGGGGGGGAGCTCAAGCGAAGTTTCCAGCGGGCCTGCTGCAGCTCTGATGCAGCCTTGGACGTAATTGGGTCCCAGAAGGCTCTTGGTTCTCGGGGAGGGCGGCAACAAAACAGGGACGACTCTCTCCTTTATCCGAGCGCCACCACAGTTAATTAAAAGAGCAGTCGCCACGGACGCTCGTCCCATCAATCTCACTCGCGCTCTTATTAAGTTTGTAATGACAGAACCCACCCCCATCCCTTACTGCTGAAAGACACATAGCGCATTGCGGTGGTGGTGGGGGACAAGACTTTTCAACAAACACTGCCAATGGTAAAAGCAAAAACAAAATAAAATAAACACATAACATGATCCTTCGCCTCAGTACTCACTTTGACACTGTGGTGGCAGGAAACCACCTCTGTACTGCAGAGGGGGGATGGCTTCATTCTGTGCCAGTGATCTCTTGCACCTTATTGGCCAACTCTAAACCCCCCTCCCCAAAATCATCTCCCACAGAAATCTCACACAAAGGCCAGTGCTGACAGTGCCAGTCAAGAGAATTTCCAAATGTCAGGCAATACTGGAGATTGGTCTCATTATAGTATGGAAATAACCCTGAACCCTCCTCACACACACACACACACACACACAAACACACACAGGCCTCTCTGCTCCAAATTAAGCTGGCTCAGGGAATCCAGGGAAGGGAGAAAACACTGCTTTCTTTGTCAACTTTACATTAACATATGTGATGTTGAGGGAAAATAACATGAAACGACTACAAAAGACAAAGGCTGGAGGATTGGATTGCTAGTAGCTGGCACTTGGGAATAGATGCCAGTTATTAAACACCACAAGAAGTAAGAATTACTAGCGTAGCAACTTTTTAAAACATCTCGACAATGATTGCTGACAGTACATGGGCCTACAATTTCAACCTACCAAGCACTTCAAAAGACGACGCTCGAAAAGCGATGAATTTCACACATATTAGCGCTGTTTGTGCCACTCAGAATGACCTAATAGATTTGCATATTCCTTCATTTAAATTAGACGCGAGACGCACCACTGCCGTTCTCTTCATCTGTGGCACGCGGTACATGAAAAATTCTTATCAGTCGTTTTTTTGCGCGCATGTATAAGGAACTTTTCTCACGTTTCAAATCGCTCAAAACGCACCTCTTTAGTTATACCGCCTGGAACCAAAAATACCGGAAGACGCAGAAGAACCCTTCATTCAGCCTGCGTGACTCATTCGTTAGAAGGCACTTAAATTGAGATTCACCTTTGATTGACGGCGCTCAAAAACCGCTCCGCCTTTTCGTATTGAACAAAATCCGCCGTGAAATCAATGAAATACTGTTGCCAACCCCGCACTAACACAAAAAGGTCCGGGGCCCTCTTGCAGCAGGAAAATTATGAAATTCATTCACAACCAAAGTAAAGGATACCACTTTGTTTGACCAAGGAGGGTCATCCATCATAATTATAATTAGAGTGTAACCTCACCTTTCTGCCTGATCAGCGCCTGATTTAATATATTCGCTGGCTGTGGCCGCTGTGGCTAATTGAATTGTGAGCGTGGAATATGGGGGCGGCTGGGAAAAAGGGAATTAATTAAGCACAGGCAGGTCTGTCCTTGCCACTAATGAGCAAACCTCGGCCTGGTTGCTTATTTATTCAAATGAGCTTGCTTACATTTCCCTTGTATTTTTTAAAAAGTAAGTTGTAAAGTTTAGTCACTAAAACATTAATAGTCAACATATTTTATGTAATTTAAATAGCGTAGGGTAATACATCTTGGTACCCTTGAGGCTACAGGGGACAAGGCAGTCACATCTTGTATGCAATTAGCCGGGGGCTAACCTGAAGACACAGGAAAATCTGCATTCTGCTCAAAAGAAAAAAAAATCATGCAGACCGTACCAGTGGATTGTGATTCATATATTTAAAGGGTTAACAGAGGTTTAGGTTTAGAGGTGGTATGGCACAATAGCATCAAGACTGGCATTATCCTACTAACACAGGGTTCACAGAGAATACCACCAGCTTTATGAAAAAGCCCTCATTGTGCAAAGCATGAACACTGAAGCTGGGAAGGCTCCCTGCAGAGCAGAAACAAGCAGCTGAAGTCAAATATGTTCACAAAGTGGTAGTTCCATAAAGCTGTGGTTCATAACTAACAGATGCAACACAGGTGCGCATGCAGAACGCATTGTGTACTGTCCCGTAGAGCCAAAACAAGGGTAAATCACAGTTCAAAAGGTCAAAGTTCCTTCTTTTCTACTCGTGTTAGTCCACAGGAGAGCCTGCCACTCCAAATCTAGCAGGACAGTACATTGATACAATTAAGGTCACCTTCACGTGGAAAGAAACGCACCAAATAATGTATGTCGTAGTCACCATTTTAATGACCTCTCAAACAAGGGAAAGTTATTGTCATGCAATGTCCGCAAGTCATCTGTGCTAACGATTTCCCTCATAAGCCACACCCGGAATGCGTTTCTCATGAATATTTCCATGTCCTAAACTTGGTGACTTGATTAGGCATTGTGATATATTTATTTACTTACTTATTCATTTGAACTTTCTCCCCCCCATTTTCCTTGATTACCCCCTTCCTATATAGCACCTATCCCAACTGTACTCCCGCCCCATCACTCGAGCATCCTGCGTCACTTTAGGAGGGAGCACACTGGCACACGCGCACCCCCTGAAACACGAGAGGCCAGCCGGAGCTTGTTTTCACTCTGCAGGCCACCCGCTGCAGCCGTGCAGTCACTGCAACAGAGTCCTGCACATCCCACATACGAGATCAGACCAGAGCCGCTATTGTGCGGTGAGGCAGGGAATCCTCAACGGACAGATACCCTCCCACCCCGAGTGAAGCTATGGCTAATTGTGCCTAATCTCCCTGCAGGATTCCTGGCCACAGCTGGCACTGGCACAGTCAGAATTTGGTTCTGGTCTGTGGGGTGTGTCGCTACACAGAGAACCAGTGCCTTTGATGCACTGTATTTGATGTATGTAAACTCCCCAGCAGTAGGTTGGTTAGGGGGTTCCATTTCCTGGCATTAAGCTCTTGGAAAAAATTTTGGTTGTTCCATTTGAGTTGCATACCCAGAGGAGAACACTTAGAGAGAGCAGCAAACACACACACACACGCACACAGGGGCAAGATTATTTAACACATTTTTTATCCAATTAATTACATTTGTCATGCTTACTAGCCATTTAGCAAACCAAATTTGGTTTTAAGAGCAGTACTAAATATGGAACCAAGGGCGCACACCATTTTTTGGCTGAAATGTGGGATGTCCTGACTAAGATGGGACTGTTGGCAATCCTAACACAAACACAC
Organism: Aldrovandia affinis; assembly: GCA_029706075.1. Lineage (NCBI taxonomy): Eukaryota > Metazoa > Chordata > Actinopteri > Notacanthiformes > Halosauridae > Aldrovandia > Aldrovandia affinis. The sequence goes on from JAINUG010000003.1 coordinate 11,037,664, forward strand.
GCACAGGCACACCCATGACACAGCCATATAAACACTCACAGAAAAAGACCAGCAATAACAGAAACACACAAGAAGCAGACATGCAAGAAAAATGCTATTTTTGTAGTAGCCACTGACAGTCATGAGCTTTCTAGTATTAGCCTAAGAAAAATAATAAAGTCAAATAAAGCCAGCAGCCAGCATCGTCACTCAGGAACACCTGTGAGAAGTGAGCAGTCTAGTCTAGCTAGTGTGCTTTCAAGGAGGGATGGGGTTACGAAAAGCTCAATGCAGTACAACAAGGAACTTGGCTGTGGAGGGGGCGCACACACAGACTCCATCTCTCTGGCTCATCTGATATACTCCTGCCGTCAGTGTGATGGGAGAAGCAGTACAGTGACACGAGCCCTAGTGAAGGGTGCTTTACTGTAGGTCACATCGCCCACGCGCCCACCCCACCGCTGCGTGTCAGGTCTGCGAGTCTGAACGCCCCATTGATGCGCATTTAAAAGACTGTCACTTTCAGGTCCCACCACTAAGTGGGGCTGTCGCTGTGGAAGGACCGAGCGGCTGTGTGCTTCAGTGCGCTCCGAGGGGCAGCGGCTCCCTGATATTCGCCACGGAAACATGCATCGCAATGGGTAATGCACATCGCCTCTCAGCCTCTCAACCCTCCTTTGATGAGGGACTTTTTTGAGAGTTCTAGCTCTAATTCAAGGTTCTATTCTGGGATTTTACAATTCTTTGAGGATGCCATTAGCAGCCCTTTGTGATGTCATCAATTAGAATCAACTAGAATGTTGTGGCATTGTCTAGAATAAATATCGTAGTGCGATAGTACTCCTCAAAGGGTCATAAAGATAATCTGTTCTTAAGCAAGGGGTCAATGCACTCTACCCTCCAAATAGGGAAAAATAATAACAGGGATTGTGTTTGCCGTGTCCTGTGCGGGGGAAGGGGGACTTCAGTCAAACCGGCCCTGTACTTTTGTAGACTAATAAAATATGCGCACATACAAAAGCCCTAGCAATGGGTTTTTTAAAGGTCTTGGAAGATGTGTAGAGAACAATTCCACAAGAGTTCATTACAGAATTATTACTGCAGAAGTGCCCCTGGAGGAATTTCAGTGGTTTTAAAGGGACAGTGTGGAAGCAATTGCAAAAAAGCTATATTATGTATTAATTTGGTAATGTCCTTTTCTATAATGGCGCATTTATATGAAACACATTTTTACATTTCCTTATGCATCAAATAGAAAAAATGTCGTATGCACTATCGATGCAATGGCTTTAATTGTGCACACGTGCCTCATTCTCTCTCTCTCTCTCTCTCTCACAAACACACACAAACACACACATGCACACACACAGATATATAATCTAAGTAAAAATAGAAACATTAACAACATTGCAATTCCCAGTCAGTGTTTAGATTGAAATGGAAGGAATTAAATTTGGATGGCAGGAAAATAAAACAATTGCTTTTTAAAAGGATCCCCAGGGTGTCCAATCACTCCAAGTGGAAGCAGCAGGAAGCAGGGCTGGAAAATAATGGAGAATTAAACAAACTTGATTTAAAGATAGTGGACAATGAGGTCTAATTTCACTAAGTAAGTAAAGGCAGTCATTTCCTGGTGCTAGAGCACTGGGAAAAACATTTTCAGACTGCTTTCAATTAAAAAAATAATCAGCCCCGATATTACAAGGATTCAAAATGGTGCATATATTACGCAGTTGTTGCTCACTGGAGAAAACGGAGAGACGCTGCCTTTTAATTTAGCTGGAGGGTGATGTCTACCGCCAGAATCTCCATGCTTTATACATGTGCTCCCTCTGCTGGCCAATCTCTGGAACTGCATCTAATCAAGATCCTGTATAATATAATATAATAATATACGCCATTTAGCAGACGCTTTTATCCAAAGCGACTTACAGTAGTAAATGCATACATTTTCAGTATATGTGGCCCCAGTGGGGATTGAACCCACAACCTAAGCGTTGCCAACGCCGTGCTCTACCCACTGAGCCACAGAGAGCCACAAATAATGGATGAAAATAATGAAGAAGAAAAATGCACCATAACCTTTCTATCATGCTCTATGTTGGACAGAACAGGAAACACTATTGAGAGATAGTGAAGTTTCACACATCCGCCACAAAATAATGAATATCTAAAGTGCTAAATGAACGAGGGAGTGCTTTGATGTCAGACACACCCACCCCTCTCCCATGGGCTGTGGACTTGCAGTGACCAGAGGAATGGCATCTGACTTGTTGAAATGCATTGTGGGTGGGCCCTGCCCACACACGGGTGGGCCCTGCCCACACACGCATATGACACGCAGTCTTCTCTATCTCAGTGTGGGGGTAACGTAGCAGAAATGCAGGAGTGTTTGAGGAAGGGCGGGTCAGTGGTGGAGGACACGGAGAATAAGAGAAGAGGGACGTCTGACCCTCTGTGGGGACTGCTGGCGCACGGGGCAGAGGGAGCCGACAGCGCAATCCATCATCTTTAATTATGGCTCTGCGACACCTCGGCAACACCCAGCGATCCCTCCGCATGCTCATCCCCACAGCGGCAGGGACCAGGACACCCCTCCACCAGGGCCCCGGCACACATTCAACAGCGCCTTTATTTTGTGTGCGCGCGCGTGCGCGTGTGTGTGTTTCTAAACAGACAGGGCCGGGCATTCCTGGTTCCTGTTCGCCCCTGGTGACTACCTACTTCAGAGGACAGACATAGCCCTGTCCATGTCATTAAGGCGAGGGACACTACAAGGAGAAAATCAAAATGCCATTTTGTTCTCCAAGATTAAAGCCAAATCCTTAATGGTGTGCCTATCTCCACGTAATCCTTTTTTTTTTAAGAGTAGCCTGTGGAGGGAGAGGAAATCTCTTTGCTAGAAACATGTAAGTGCAGTAAAAAGCTTTCTGACGGAGCTGTTTCTTTTGAACATCCAGGTGCACTGTGGGGCCTGTAGTTAAGTGCAGAGATGCAGAGGAGACAATGGGGGCTGTGTTACACCGCTGCATACCCATTCTCCATTTCACACACACACATACATATACTCACACACACACATACATACGTACACATACGTACGCACGCAAAAACACTGGCATGCACATGGATGTACACTAACACATACACATCTCTCTCTTACACACACACTCACACACTTTTGCACTAAAAGGCCACAGCATGCTGATCTGTGAATATGGATCAGCCCGGTGTGGGTTTGGGGCAGGGTCACAACCAGCAGCGGTTTGCAATCTGGGCCGTCGGCTTGGCAACCAGCCGCATCAGCACAAGGACGAGGTGCCTAACGAGCTAGCCGATGGCCGAGACTCGGCCAGGGCTTTGTGTAACAGAGTAATTATCATATTTCAAAGTCAGAGAAATCAGAGTCCTTCCCCCACGCATTAATGTGATTGCATCTGCCACAAAGGTGAGCAGACAAAGGTTCAGATTAATGATTTTTATGAAGATTTTATATATTTTTTAAATAGCCATCTCCCTTTTTGTGAAGCCCAGAAATGTATGTGTGGAATTAATTATTTCAGGCTAAATTTATAATTAACACTTTTTTTCTGCTGTGCCACAATTTAAATTGCCACAGTATGAAGGTCAGCCAGAGGTCAATATCATTTCATTTTCTCAACTGGAAAAGAGAGGTGAAAAAAGTAAAGTGGGAGAGAGTACAAACGAGGGAGAAAGTGGGGAGAGAAAGTCAGAGAGACAGAAAGGGAGAAAGCAAGGAGGAAAGAGTGCAAAAGAGGGAGAGAGAGGGAGAAAGCAGAGAAAGTGAAAGAGGGGAAGGGAGAGAGAAAATAAAGGAGGGTAAAAGAAAAACAAGAAAATAAATTGAGAGAAAGAGGGATAAATAGACCAATGAGAAAAGAAAGAGAGACAGGGAGAAAGGGTGGAAGAGTGACAGTGTGTGTGAGAGAGAATCAGAGACACAGACCGACACGAGAGAGCAAGGCTGAGGGAATGATGCAAAATGAATTATAATTACCAAAAAAAGTATTTACACCGAATCCCTGCTGGAAGACCCAGGTATCAGTAACAACATCATACACACACAGATAGACAGACCCTGTGCCTGAGACACACACACACACACACACACACACACACACACACACACACACACACACACACACACACACACACACACACACACACACACACACACACACACACACACACACACACACACACACACACACACACACACACACACACACACACACACACACACACACACACACACACACACACACACACACACAGAGAGGGACCCTGTGTCTGATACACATGCACAGAGAGAGGGACCCAGTGTCTGATACACACACAGAGAGAGAGAGGGACCCTGTGTAATACACACACACAGACAGACCCGGTGTCTGATACACACACACAGAGAGAGAGGGACCCTGTGTGATACATACACACACACACACACAGAGAGACCCAGTGTCTGATACACACACACACAGAGAGAGGAACCGAGTGGCAGAACAGAGCCTGAACGATATGCAAACACAGGGCAAACTGAACCCCTAGTCAGACAGACCACTCCAACTCCTGACACGTCCTTCAAAATCGCTTGGCTCCCATACTCTTCCAGTGATTCTGATATAAAAAAATGAATGGTACATCCCAAGTTCAGACACCTCTCCCTGCACAGTGGTGCCATCTAGTGGTTCGTACATTAATAGTCTTACTACTGAACCAAAAGGCTTTTGTTGTCAAGGACACTTTGTTGTAACAATGACAAGACGGTAGCGTTAGTTCAGGATGGTGGTGCATTAAGGCATCTCCAACACCACTGCAGTCATTTTGTGACAAGCTTACCTGCGGCGCAGGTGTAAAAGAGGTGAAGAAGAATAAATACCTGCGGGTTTGGTGACAGTTCGGTTTCATTATAGCCTATCCCCCTTTAATACCAGTGCATTAACACGGTAGAGAACTGGTCTGATGAAGAGCAAGCAGCATTACATTTACATTTTAAGCATTTAGCAGACGCTCTTACCCAGAGCAACTTACAAGATGTGCATTAATACATGGTGAGAAGAATCATAGTTCACGCAAGAGATCAGTGCAGTAATACAGCAATAGACATCTGTCACACGCCACGTGACAATCCCTGGACTGGAGCAGAGCAGCTGGTGGTAATAACTGGCAGAGGAGTGGAGTTCTGCCGGTCTACGGACCGGATCTATAATTTTTTTCTGTCTCCCCCCAGACACGGGAGAGCGAAACAGTGGGAGAGCAGGTTAAAATAAAACAAACACAAAGTCTTCACCCTACTTGCCGCGAAGCTTTCGGGCAAAAACAATTAACTAAAATAGCAAACTAAAATAATCAAAATAACCCAACTCCTCCGAGGGGGAGTCCCCTTTCGGGGAACACACAACACAGACACACAATCAGCGGCTTTCCACACTGCCTTCATACATCCACATTTAACACACATCAACACTTACGGGACAGGGTAGAACTCTATGCACTGTCCCGACACACACTCGACACACATCTCAACAAGACACCGTGCCTCCTCAGACCGGAGTTCCCCTAGAACCTCCCCAGGCACACACATATCCAGTGACTTTTCAAGTGCTTCCCAAACCAATGCACACAGAGACACTCAAACCTTTCAGTCCGAGTTCTCCAATCACCCTGAGGGCGAGAGGCGGACCCTCTTTCAGGGCACCCTCGCGCTCTCTTTACGATCACACCAAGGGAGAGAGGCGGACACTCTTAGTGCGCCCCCTCACCCTCTTTCCCACACACACAGGAAGCACTCTACTCAGTCACTTTCGACAAACGCACACAGAACTCAACATAGATTCCACACAGACTCCGCCTCCCAGAAGCTTGGATTACAGACATGCGCCACCATGCCCAACAGAGTCACATTGAACACCAACACTCGACACGCCCACATGAACGAGATAAACACTTCTCCAGACACACACATGGATGACAAGACTCGGACTAACTCTGATACACACACCAATGACACAGTACGTCACAACTGACATTAAACTTATACTCCACACTACACGATATGCTACGCTTCACACACACGTGAACACCAAGACCAATAACTCAATTCGCACACAAATGACAAGACTAACAACTTTACCATATGCACACACATGAATAACAATCAACAACTCAATACACAAACATGAATGGCAGGACAAGACTAACTGATTCCCCACTCGCCCCACCTGCTCTTAAATAGGCTTACTTCCTGCCTGGCTCAAATGGGACTCACCGGTCTAACATTCACACACCTAATCACAAAACACCAAACAATTAACAGACCACACCCATTCACATTCTCACACACAAACAGGTAAGTGAATAATCACTTACCAATTAACATCAATTCAATAATAATTAAATCAATTATGGCCTTTGGAGCAACCTTCCGGGCAACAGTTCATTCTCACACCCTGTGAGAGTGCCAAACCTGCCCCCGGAAAGTCTCCCTGCTCCAAAGGCCTCCACAACATGGAAAAACAAAGGCAACCCTGCCACTCCCATGTTGCCGAGACTGACGCCCTCCACAACATTGTTGTAGGCAGCTGCCTACCATACCTGTACCACTCGGAAGGAAAAGGAAGGAAAAAGGGTAAACTACCTCTGTGTTGCTACATTTCTGTCCCTCCCTCTGGTCTAATGGTCCAGGTGCTTCCATAGGACAGCCATGCTTCTCGCCTCTCTCTCTCCGCTATCCTTCTGCCTCCCTTTACTTTTCGCATAGTCTGCTCCTCGGTGCCCTTTGGCAAGCCATGTCCGGACATGTGGGGTTGGGTTGAAACTTTCCAGTGGTGGAGCAACAAGGGTTAAAAACAGGAGCGATGATATGGTTGCTGTTTTTAAAGACGCTCTTGTTGACGTGCAGATTAGATTAATTTGTGAGAAACCTCTCTCGCACTCTGCGCTGGAAATTGCTACGGTGTTAACAGCGGTTAAGAGATCCTTCAAGGGCTGTGTAACTTGTTCTCCCGATGTCTCTGTGAACACTCTGAAAGCACAAATAGTTTCTTGGCTGTTAAGTCTGTTAAAATACGCGTTGGTGTCGCACTTTAGATATTTATGAGCCCAGGGCTCTGATTCTGAGTAAGACATTTTCCCGGGGCGCAAAATCGGATTCTTGGCATTTGCCGGGGCTGTGCCAGTCAGGGATGGGACAGTCAGTTTGCCAGAAGAGGCAGAGCGGAGGGGTCTGGCTAGGGTGTAGGGTGTGAGTGTCTGGAGGTAAGGGGGAGCAGTTCCTCTAGCCGGTTGATAAGCCAGCACCAGTGATTTGAATCTGATGCGAGCTGCGATGGGGAACAGAGAGGAGAGTAGAGGGGTGACATGGGTGAACTTAGGTTGATTGAACACCAGACGTGCGGCAGAATTCTGGACTAGTTGATGGCACAGGACTAGTTGAATGGTCGGATCCTTCCATTTTGGAAAGGAATGGGAGGAGAGAGACAGGTTGGTAGTTAGAAATGACAGCAGGATTCAGAGAGGGTTTTTTGAGGAGGGGGACGACATGGGCGCTTTTGAGGGGAAAGGGGACAGACCCAGAGGAGAGACATTAACATTGGAGACAAAGGGGAGGACGTCCATAGCGATGGACTGGAAGAGGGGGGAAGGAATGGGATCGAGAGGGTGGTGGGAGTGAACAAGTTGAAGGATGTCCGAGTCAGGGAGGGGTGATAAGGAGGACAGAGGGGTGAGAGGTTTAGGTAATGAGATGGGTGAGGGAGGGTTAGGTGAGGGAGAGGATGGGGGGAAGGAGTTGCGAATGTCATCGACCTTCTTGTGTAAAGAAGGATGCGAAGTCATCCGCGGTTAGAGAGGAGGGGGGGGGGAGGGGGAGGAGGAGGGGTGAGGAGAAAGGAAAATGTAGAGTAGAGTTTGTGAGGATTAGAAGCAGAAGATTGAATCTTGGAAAAGAAAAACGCAGCAAATTTAGAGGGGGAGATGAGTCGCACATTAGTTGAGTTTTATTTTCATCTAAGCTGCATATAATAAAGCTTATTTATTAACTTTATAACTTTGCCTCCCGCGTGGTCCAGTGGTTACAACGTCCGACGCTGGCCACGGAGACCGGGGTTCAATTCCCCGTCTCGCCAAGTGTCGGCTCTGGCCAGGAGTGCCACCAGGGGGCGGCGATTGGCTGTCCGCCCCAGGGAGGGGGGAGGGGAGCCGACACGACGTTCGCTGTGTATAAGAGTGGCCCTGCAGTACCGGGGTTCGGTCAACGGCTCGGCGAGTGACGTCTCGGAAGAGGCGTCACTTCGCATTCGTCACTACCGGTCGCAGGACTACGGCAGCGAACTCACACTATTAGGGGGATTGACGTTAAAATAGCGGGTCTAATTGGCTACCAAATTGGGAGAAAATGCGTTAAAATCAGAAACAAAGAAAAACATTTAAAAAACTTTATTACTTTTTGAGTTTACCAGACTATGCACATGACATAATACATTAATAATACTACTCATACAACATAATACTTCAAGTCCGTTTGATTGATGCGCTTGTGATGCGCTGCAAGCCAACTAGTACCTCTCCAATATCCGCCCTAATTGCCACACGCTCAGGGAGCTGCTGCGTGATGTGATAATCTAATTATTATTAACTCAATTGTATTGCAGTGAAATGTTCATATTTAACATAACAAAAGCCAGTGCGCATACATACATATATTTATTATGTAATAAACACCTATCATACACAAATCGACCGGTTTAGAGAGAGCGTGTCTCTCTCTCTCATTCAAGTGCGTTGAGCCACTCTTTACAAGTGCAAAGCTCAAATCCTTTGAAGTGCTTAATTGAATACGGGGTGCATTTCAAATAGTCGTTGAATGAACAATTTGTCTCAGAGTGAGGTGACATACAGAACATCGACAACACAGTCTGGCATGATTGGGGATTTATCGCTTGTCTGCCCTTTTCATATGTTCACATGAATAAATTAATTAGTAATGTGAACATGTAATGTAATTCATTACACAGCATCGAACGTTTTTATTGACACACACCTTATTGTGCCGTCCAACCCATCTTGATGCAAACACCTTTATTGCAGACCACAAAAATACCAAACTGGGCAGAGGCAAGAAATATTCCATTTGCGACATGTAACTAGCAACCCCCCCCCCACACAAACACTTTATATCCATAGAGGACTGTGGCAAAACTTACTTGAACCATTTAATTCAAAGTCACTCCTGAACACATGGCAGTGACAAATAATCCTGCCCTAAGGACAATAGGAGCACAAGGCAAGGAGACAAGAGAGGTTGACATAAGCCTCACCGCACAGCATGCTGGGAAATCAGATCTTGCTATCGGCCATGACAAGGCCAAACGCTGATGAACACAAAAGAGGGATGGAAATGCTGGGAGGGCTCTGACCTTGTGTATGACCTTGGTGGTGGGGACTATGTGCTCTTTGCAGTGAACGCTGAAGAACCTGTTTGCCTGCTGCTGTGGGTTTACATCACACCGGTCAGGTGGTCAGTCACCGAGTCACTGTCCTCTGTGGAGCCCTATGACAGAGGACCTGGATAAACTACAACCACGCCTCACATCACATCCATGTGCACAATGTTTTCTCTTTTTCAGCGCCAGTATTTATGGTGACATTTCTTATTAGCAGTCCGAGCATGCAGTGCTGGTACCCTCTTGTTTTTGTTAGGATACTTTGCATTTATTAACTTTTTAGCAGCCAAGACGAAACAAACTTTGCCTGTAAATGGGTGAAGTCTTGCAGTTAAAATATGGTGCAGATTGGCCACCTGGTGGTGCTATAGTGCAAATTCATTTTGATCTTTATGACCCCACCCATGTGCCCTGTTTGACAAAACATTTTGTACAAAATGTTGTATATATGTCCCTCTCCTGATAAGGAACACATTTACCACAAGGACCCATCATTTCCACCATATTGGATTGGATATTGGATTATGAAAAATATTTAAAATGCTACTACTCCTACAAAAATGGACTGATTTGCACAATACTTGGTATTGAGCATGTTTGGACCTAGTTTATACATAAGTTACTTTTATAGTTTATAGAAGAGCCAATGTATTGGATTATGCTTATAAAATGCTTATAAATCACAAATGGTTTGACATATGACGTAATCTGGTAATCACATTTACAGCCACATTAGGACTCCAGACCTACAGCATTGGTCCAATCAAAACACATGGTGGCATAATAGAGCTACAAATATGACAAAATATGTAAAAATGCAATAATGTTGGAGAGATGCAACACCATTCTTCCATGAGAAATTCCATCATTTGATGTTTTGTTGATAGGGGTGGAAAACACTGTCTCAGGCACCACTCCAGAATCTCATTTTTCATTTACATTACATTTTAGGCATTTAGCAGACGCTCTTATCCAGAGCGACTTACACAGTTTACATTTCTTTACATACAATCCATTTATACAGCTGGATTTTTGACTGAAGCAATTCAGGTTAAGTACCTTGCTCAAGGGTGCAACAGCAGTGCCCCACCTGGGAATTGAACCTGCAACCTCTGAGTTACAAGCCCAGCTCCCTAACCATTACACTACACTGCCATCTCCCATAAGTGTTCCGATTGGGTTGAGCTCTGGTGACTGAGACGGCCATGGCATATGGTTTACATTATTTTAATGCTCATCACACCATTCAGTGACCTCTTGTGCCCTGTGAATTGGGGCATTGGTATCCTGGAAGAGACCACTCCCATCAGGATAGAAATGCTTCACCACAGGATGATGATGACCACTCACGCTTTGCATTTATTGCATTTATTGTCATTTCTCGAGCGTGTGTGAAAACAAAAATCGATTCTTCACAGATCTGCATAGGAGGGGCTATGTGTCTCACCTAGCAGGTTCCTCTACAATAAAACAGGAACAAAAAAGTGCATGCAATCTGCATGGAGGGGCTATGTGTCTCACCTCAGACTGGAAGAGCCAGGTGGGATGGTGGAAAAACAAAAGTGGAAGGGGGAAAGGTGTTGCATGTTCTCCTAGGAAGTGCAGAGATTTAAAAGGTCAATGTGAATGATACAGCTTTTGTGTGGCATTTTTTAGCGACGCAAACACAGTTCACCTCAATTAAATCCTCTCAACACCACGACCACGTCCATCCCTGCTTGTGTCTGGCCTTGCTGTGAATTTCGAAAGGGCAGCCTGCCCCTCAGAGAAACAGAAATACAAAGAGTTTGCCTTTAGACGTATACCAGCAAAATGAAATGTGTTATCAGTCACACAGCCGAGAAATGGTGGGCTTATGTTTTTCAGAAAATAAATGAATTCGCATCACATTAAAGCCCAGAGAGTGCACTCAATCTTATGGGGCAGGTGTGTCTTGCAGCTAGTAGGGGAAGTGGCAAATAGGACAATAAATCCTGTACAGTTATAAAGTCCGTACAAAGATTTGACACATTATGGAAATGGGAGTCAAAAGGATGAGACTCCCAAAATTTCAATTGGCAGACAGTTACATTTCCTACCTAGTATTTATAACTAACATCTTGAATCTAGTTGAGTGATAGAGGAAGATTCACCACAGTTTGTGGACACTGAAATACTGTAGGCTACATCTTGAGGACTAGAGAGACAAATGTAAAAAAATTAAATTAAATTAAAAAATCTCTGCAAGTTTCTTCATTTCCACTAGGTGGCAATGTTCAACACCATTTTGTGAATATGTGCCTCGGGACAAATGCCATGTCATCCAATGCAATACACTTCAATACAACTCTTTTCACACAAGAATATCAGGCTCAAGACAGAAAACTGCGCTCTCACTTTTGGCAGACTTCATTTTACAGAGAATCCCTCAAACTCAAGAGCACAAGTCATTTAAAACGTCACAACTACATTGAAAGTAAAGGCACACGCTTTATTGCTCTATGCTCTGAAGTGCATCCTTGACATTGAATATTAATACAGTATTCATTCTTTGAGTGCAGTGACAGGCTAAAAGTTATTATCCCCAGTCTCTGTAATTAAAAGACCAACTGTTGAAATCACCATCAGTACATGTTTTTAATAGCTCAGTGTTTTGAAAAAACATCATACTGCATTCGTTTATCAGCTCTGATACGTGGCAAATAACCTGTTAGGCCGTTGTAATAATTCTGATACCTGTGAAAGGGGGAGGCCTGCTCTTTCTGCAGAGAAAATGAGCTCATTTCTTTATAGCACACTTTCAGAATTGTCACCAGCGGGTAGGTCTGCAAGCTTTTTATAACCACAAACCAAATAATGAATGCATTTTCTTAATTTAATGTACAAATACCTATGTCTGAATATGACTGTGGGGACCCAATAAATAATTGTTCAAAAATGAATACATTTTGAAGACCACCCTCCCTTCTTTCCAAAAAGCTATGCATGTACTATACAAAGCTTTATGAATTCTGGTAAAAATTACATTACATTACATTACAGGCATTTGGCAGACGCTCTTATCCAGAGCGACGTACAACAAAGTGTTAACCTTAGTCAAGAACAGTTTAGCTGAAAGCCACCCTAGCGGGAAGTACAGTTCCACCAAGGTGTCACCTAGAGAAATGGAGAAATCAAGGTGGGGAGAGTTTAGGGCAGGAATGAAGATTAGTTCTGTTTTACCTGGGTTGAGCTTTAGGTGGTGACTGTCCATCCAGCTCTGAATGTCTCTCAGGCAAGCAGAGATGCGGGTAGAGACCTGAGTGTCTGATGGGGAGAAGGAGAGAAAGAGTTGAGTGTCATCAGCATAACAATGGTAAAATAAGCCATGGGCAGAGATTACAGAGCCAAGGGAGCGGGTGCACAGAAGGGGACCGAGGACTGAGCCCTGTGGAACCCCGGTGGGGAGGTAGCGAGGCGGTGATACTTTACCAGCCCAGGCAACCTGGAAGGAGTGACCGGAGAGGTAGGAATCGATCCAAGCGAGGGCTGTACCGCAGATCCCTGTTGCTGCCAGGGAGGACAGGAGGATGGAGTGCTCCACAGTGTCGAAGGCAGCTGAGAGATCAAGCAGGATCAGGATGGAGGAGAGGGAGGCTGCTCGTGCGGTGTGAAGTGCCTCATTGACCGAGAGGAGAGCGGTTTCTGTTGAGTGGCCAGGTCTGAAGCCGGACTGGTGAGGGTCCAGCAGGTTATTTTCTGTGAGGAAAGCAGAGAGTTGGTTAGATACAGCTCTTTGAGGGTTTTAGACAGGAAGGGGAGGAGAGATACTGGGCGATAATTCTGGATGACTGAGGGGTCTAGAGTGGGTTTTTTCAGCAGAGGGGTGATCTGGGCCCTTTTGAATGGTGAGGGGAAACAACCAGAAGACAGGGAGGAGTTCACAAGGGAGGTGACAAATGGGTGACAAATGTCAGGTGTGATAGCCTGGAGGAGGGATGAAGGGATAGGGTCAAGGGCACAAGTGGTAGGGCGGTGGGAGAGGAGGAGGTGGGAAATATCAGAGTCTGTGAGGGGAGAAAAAGAGGGGAAGCAGGGGGAGGGCACAGAGGGAGGGGAGGGAGTGGAGGGCACAGAGGGAGGGGAGGGAGTGGAGGGCACAGAATAGATAATGGATAGATAACAGAATAGAAAACGGTCACATTTTCTCTCATGTTGACAGTACAAATTGAAGTTCTGGTTCTGATTCAATAAATGCTACTGTATGTTAGCTCTATCCCCCTTTTAATTAAACCTGCTACCCACTGTCCTTTTTGCTCGGCAGTCAGCACTGAAAGACATAGATTGTGGATGAATTGCCCAGTGACATACTAGTGGCACTGTCTAATCCTGTCTTCCACAGAAATCTGGACAAACTCTGACCCCACAGGCTTGGGCAAAACCCACACGTTGTGAAAGAATGGATACAGGGAGTTTCCATAATTTGATCATTAATATACGTACACAGCTACAGGACAAATACGCAAGAGGATACATATGGGATGAAAAAACATGCATGCGTTTAACCCACAACACACAGGGTTGGAAGGACTAGGAATGTGTGGTAAAGTTAGAGACACTCAAAAGAACGTTAGTATGCTATAGAGTGACATCACCAGTGCTTAATTTGTCTTATGTCTTACTCAGAATTTGCCTACCAATTTCCTGATATGTGCCTTTCCACAACTTTATCCTAGAGTACTTTTGAAAGCTCCTTGTTGCTCATGGTGAATTATTTACTCTGAAATGCATTACCCAGCAGTGGATTCCTCTAGGAACAGCTGATTTTATTCTGAAGTAATCAGAATCACTACAATTGAACACAGGTAGAGGCCAATTAGCTTTGTATGTGATCTGGATGGTGATTGGTTACCGCCTGAGCTAGTTTACAATTGGTATGATGAGCGGGGTGTAGACTTATCAATCCAAGTTATTAATTAATGTTCAGAAATTTTGAGAATTTGTTTTTCACGTGGAAGTTGTAGTTTTTTTATTTTTTTAAAATAAGTTTATTTATTTTATTGATTTATTTATTTAACAGGGATCATGCAGAACTCATTAGCTGTACCGGATTTAACTAAAAAGCTCATTTTTAATCTGCAGTCCCTAGACTGATTTTCCTTCGAGAAGTCACATACAGTGGGGAAAATAAGTATTTCACCCCCTGCTGATTTTGTGAGTTTGCCCCCTTACAAAGAAAGGAACGGTCTATAATTTTCATGGTAGGTTCATCTTAACAGTGGGAGACAGAATATATATAAAAAATCCCAGAAAATTACATTATATGAATTTTAAACATTTATTTGTGTTTTATTGAGGAAAATAAGTATTTCACCCCCTAGCAAAACATGACTCAGTACTTGGTGGAGAAACCCTTGTTGGCAAGCACAGCGGTCAGACGTTTCTTGTAGTTGGTCACCAAGTTTGCGCAGATCGCAGGAGGGATTTTGGCCCACTCCTCTTTGCAGATCCTCTCCAAATCCTTAGAAATCCATTTTCAGTGTCCTGGCTGAGGGAAGGAGGTTCTCACCCAAGATTTCCCGGTACATGGCCCCATTCATCCTCCCCTCGATCCGGTGAAGTCGTCCTGTGCCCTTAGCAGAGAAACAGCCCCAAAGCATAATGTTTCCACCGCCATGCTTGATGGTGGGGATGGTGTTCTTGGGGTCCAAGGCAGCTTTTTTCTTCCTCCAAACACGGCGAGTCGAGTTGATGCCAAAGAGCTCGATTTTAGTCTCATCTGACCACAGCACTTTCTCCCAAGCCTCCTCTGAATCATCCAGGTGCTCATTGGCAAACTTCAGACGGGCCTGTACATGTGCCTTCTTGAGCAGGGGGACCTTGCGGGCACTACAGGATTTCAATCCATTACGGCGTAGTGTGTTACCAATGGTCATCTTGGTGACTGTGGTCCCAGCTGCCTTGAGATAATCAACAAGCTCCAGCCGTGTAGTTCTGGGTTGTTCCCTCACCTTTCTCATGATCAGGTTCACTCCACGAGGTGAGATCTTGCGTGGAGCCCCAGACCGAGGGAGATTGATGGTCAATTGGTGTTTCTTCCATTTTCTAATTATCGCACCAACAGTTGACTCCTTCTCACCAAGCTGCTTGCCAATGGTCTTGTAGCCCATTCCAGTCTTGTGCAGGTCTACAATTTTGTCCCTGATGTCCTTAGACAATTCTTTGGTCTTGCCCATTGTGGAGAGGTTGGAATCTGATTCATTGATTGATTCTGTGGACAGTTGTCTTTTATACAGGTAACGAGTACTTAATTAGGAGTACTAATTAAGTAAGAGGACTTATCTGTGTGCCTCCTGGTCACATAACCAGTCTGTGGGAGCCAGAATTCTTGCTGTTTTGCTAGGGGGTGAAATACTTATTTTCCTCAATAAAACACAAATAAATGTTTAAAATTCATATAATGTGATTTTCTGGGATTTAAAAAAAAAAAAATATTCTGTCTCTCACTGTTAAGATGAACCTACCATGAAATGTATAGACCGACCGCTACGTTCCTTTCTTTGTAAGGGGGCAAACTCACAAAATCAGCAGGGGGTGAAATACTTATTTTCCCCACTGTATGTAAGGAATACCAACGATTGGTAAAGTGAAAGTATACCTATTGTTTCACCTTGCTTTCTATTGTAAGGAGAGCAGTGATATAAATCACCCTTTGTGATTTATATCACCCACTGATTCCTGAGAGTCTGGAGAAAACTCTGTCCAGCTATTAGATGTTTTGTTAACTCATTTGCAAATATGACAGAATATAAATAAGTCAGGTATAAAATGTAAGCAATTTGAAATCATGTTCTAGTTAATATGCCATTATCATCAATTCTCCCCGCCCCCATTTTCAGATTGTGTGCCTCCATGAAAACACCCTGTCCCAAGCAACAGACTATAATTTAAGACCACCAGATAAAATTGGTCCTTCAAAAAAAAGATGTAATACAAGTTGCAACTAGTCATGCTGAATATGATTTAAGTCAAAACATTGTTGAGTTTTTAACAAAAGTATTATAAATCAAGGACTATTTATAAAACACTTTCTGGAGGGCTCCATGCTCACTTCCTGTTGCCACTGAATGAAACAGGATTGCACATGGTCTTGTAAGTGTTACATTTTATTATTTCAACAAATGATATTGATCACAATCATGCGTCATCTATTGTCAACACCCTCTCCCATAAAAAAATATTACAAATTTGATAATGAATGTATATGTATATTGTATGAGAATTTTTTTTTATACATTTACATTATATTTTATATCTTTTGAGATTTTAGCACCAGAAGTGTGTATGTATGGCTGCTCCATCTAATGCCGAGTTGAGAGGTTGTATTTTCTCATCTCAGATTTACTGACAGTTGACCACCATACTTGTTGGTGGAATTTAACAAATACATGGACTGGCTGGGGGTCCCCGAGGAGAGATTTCAGAACCACTGGTCTAGGTAACACGAGTAAAGATGTATAAATTATATTTCCACAAAACTGGAGTTACCCAACAACCAAAAAATATATTATTGTGCAGACTACTCCTACTTGCTTGTTTCTCATTTGGATAGAACAGCATAAATGCAAAACTTTCAAATGTAGGATTGGATATGGATGAGGACCTGTGAATCATAAGATTATGTAGGCTACACAAATAGGATATCCTGATCAATTTATCTTACTAAAAAAGTTATAAATCAACAGAAACTGGATGTGCTACATGCATCTACATTTATGTTAATATGATGTCAAAATCTCAAAAACATTTGATTTTTCATAACATTTGATACTAGATGATTACATGTAGATGTGGTGTCATAATAAATGTGTAAAATCCATTTTTATTGCATTGTACAACACATTACCCATATATAATTATTTAATTGTTCAATCTTGTTAAGGATTGCTGGAGGTTGTCAATGCCAAAGTACAATTTATTTTATATTTTATATATACAATATTTTCATTGTGTCTGACAGAATTGACAAAACTCATAAATTACAAAAAAATCGTTTTTACAAAAAATTGCTTTTATCATATTGTCATCCCTTTTCATTGATTGATAGCTCACACTTTTTTCTGTCAAAATATCAATATATTATTTGCCTTATTGAAAAGAAAATTAAGGAAAAGATGGTTTCATCCCAATTCTCAAGAACAAGCTACACGTGTTGGTATTTCACCTATAGTTGGTAAATCCAAATGATTTTGAAGTGTATACACTTCTACAGGAACAAAAAAAATGCCAATGTAAATTCAATTAATAGAACATAAGAACATAAGAATACATAATGGCGAGAACAGGCCGTTCGGCCCATCTAGGCTCATCATGTCCTAATCTAAAGAGTATCTAGTACTGCATCTAGCCTGGACTTGAATAGCCCAAGTGTTTCTGCCTCTACTACCCAACCTGGCAAGCTGTTCCAGGCATTGACAACTCTGTGTAAAGAAAAACTTCCTAATATCTGTGCAGAATTTGCTTTGAACTCATTTCCACCTGTGGCCTCTTCTTCTGCTGACCCCTTATCTTAAAAACTTTGGTATTTATCTTAAAATCTTTTGGTATTTCTTAAAATGTAAAACTTTGTTAATCCCTTTGAGGAATTAAAAACCTCAATCAAATCCCCCCTAAGTCTCCGTTTGCTAAGCTTAAATAGATTGAGTGCCTTAAGTCTATCATCATAACCTTTACCTTTCATAACAGGTACCAATTTAGTTGCCCTTCTTTGAACTTTTTCAAGAGCTTCTATATCTTTCTTGTAGTGCAGTGCCCAGAACTGCACACAGAATTGTAAGTGAGGTCTGACAAAGGCATTATATAACATTAATATAACCTCATTTGATTTATACTCAATATGTTTTGCTATGTATCCCAGCATCCTGTTGGCTTTTTTCACTGCTGTAGCACACTGCTTTGATGCAGATAGGCTTTGATCAACTACAATTCCTAAGTCTTTTTCAAATTGAACACTTTTCTCCTCCCATAAAATACTCCTGTCTAATGTTTTTATTTCCCACATGCATAATTTTACATTTAGTAATACTGAATGCCATCTACCATGTATCTGCCCATTCTTGGATTTTGTTTAAATCATCTTGAATTACTTTAGTCGATTCCAAACTGTTTGCCAAACCCCCAAGTTTAGTATCATCTGCAAATGTAACTGTTTTGCTACTAACGTCTATCAAGATCATTTATGTAAATAAGGAAGAGCAGAGGTCCCATCACCGATCCCCGCGGGACACCACTGCCCACAGCACCGAGGTCAGATATGGCCCCACCTACTGTTACTCTTTGTATTCGCCCTTGCAGCCAATTATGAACCCACTCTGAAACTACTCCTGCAATTCCTACTGAATTCATTTTAGCAATGAATAATATCATAAGCCTGGTTCAGGTCAACACACTTTGTAGCCTCTTCAAAAAAGTCCAGGAGGTTTGTTAGGCATGACCTCCCTTTGAGAAAACCATGTTGGCTCTCCCTTAAAATACTATTATTTTTCAAGAATGATTCCAACTTATCCCTAATAATACATTCCAGCATTTAACATGCGATGCAAGTTAAACTGACAGGCCTATAGTTCCCTGGGTCAGTACGGTCCCCCTTCTTATATATTGGAATTATACTACCCTGCTTCCAGTCATCTGGTATTTCTCCAGTGATTATGGATTGCATAAAAATATCTGTCAATGGTTTATATATAATTTCCACAAGTTCTTTAGTACTCTGGGATATATGCCATCAGGGTCTGCTGCCTTATTTGTCTTAAGTTTTTGTAGTTTTTGTAGTACTTCTACATCCCTTATCTCAAAGTCCTCCAAAACATTCTGTACCTTGGCTATACATTTAGGCATATTTATAACCTCTTCTGTAGTAAAGCTCTCAACAAAGTAACTGTTTAGTGTGTTAGCAATGTCCTTATTATTATAAACCAAAGTTCCTTCCTTATTCTTTATGCACTTAACCTCATCCTTAACTTTCCTTTTTCTACTACAATACTGAACATTTTTTATTAGGATTACTTTTTACATCTTGGGAAATTTTTATTTCAAACCGCCTTTTAGCTGATCTTATTTCCTTTTTAGCCTTAGCCCACATATTACAATAATCTAACTTGTTTCTCTCTGAGTTATCCTTTTTATATACTCTGTACAGTCACTTCTTTTGCTTCAAAATCTCCCGTAAAGATTTAGTCATCCACTGCGGAGACAGTTTTTTCATCATTACTTCTGGGATGAATTTACACTGTACATCTACAATAACCCTTGTAAATATAGTCAATTTTTCATTCTCGAAGTTTTACCCAATCTATATTACTTAAATTCTCTCTCATTTTATTAAAGTTAGCTCGTCTGAAATAAAACATTCTAGAGTTAGAGGAGGCTGTCTTAACTTATAAAAATATCAAAAATAACTGCACTGTGGTCACTTGCCCCTAGTGGTTCTCCTACCTCTGTGCTGCAAATTCTATCAGGATTGTTACACAAAACCAGATACAGTATTGATTTCCCTCTCGTAGGCTGAGCAACAGACTGTACCAAAAAGCAGTCATTGACCATATCTAAAAACTCTTCTTCACTTTTATCCTGACCTGTCACTACCTCCCAATTAATAGAGGGGTAATTTAAGTTGCCCATTATTATCGACACCACAAGCTCTGGAGATGCCGCCCTGCATGTGCGCATCTCTCCTTCAGCACAGGTTTGTTTTATGTTACCAAAGAGCATACTATTTATGTTACTGTCTGAAGCTGGAGGTCTATAGCATACTCCTATATTAAGGAACAACTGATATCAATCTTGTCTTTGAAGGGTATGAGGGCACCCAAACCATGCCAGGAAAACGTACCCCACACAATTACAAAACCACCAGAACCCTTCACTGTTGGAACACTGTGGTTTTTCCATTTGTTTGTTCACCATCTGTACATATGATCTTATATGCTCTTACAAAGAATAACAAAATAAACATGTTTTGCTGACATTACTCTCTTTTGTATTGAATCAATGCAGATAATGCCATGTTAAGTTGTCAAAGCAATTACATCACCTTATACATTTGCAGTTTCAACCGAAATCACAAACAAGACATTTATTTTTGTTATTTAAGGAACTTACATTACTTACAAAATTAGCATTACCATTTGAAGTGGATTATATATTTTAACTGTATATTGAAAAGTAAATATATCCTTTGAACTGTGCATTAAACAGACAACATTCTTGAAAGTGTGGATTCGATTCTTAACATTTTTAGAGCCTCAGTTCATGCATTTTTCCCATGAACCTTTGCACTCTCTCTGGATCCACAGGATTGGCCCAGAAGCCTCCTCTCTTGAAATGGGAGCCAATAATCATTGCGCTTGCATCGAGGTAGTGTTCCAGATTATCATGGGTTACGCCTGAGCCAATCAGGACTGGAATTCTTACCGACTGTGACACCTCTGAAATAAACAAAGTCACATTAGAGGGCATCCTGTTACACATAATTCTGTGCAGATTCACTGATCTTTATTGCTTGTGGATAGGTGGCTGAAATGGTGGGTACACTGAGCGGGATGAGTCAATCAGATGGCATACAGACCAGTGAATCAGCAGTTTTTGGCAGCATGATGCCTTCAAATAGGATGAAAGACATACCCGAGCATGCATTTCCATCTTTTGTTTGGACCAAATTTAAGGCAAAATCTAGGCGCTGCCCACTGAAAGAAATACAGCTTTGTGCAAACCTTTAAAAAAAAATCTTTTTGTAATACATACTGTCTTCAATACCTTCAAGACTGGCTCAGTCCATAAAAGTGCTTGCTCTGAGTAATATACGCCATTTAGCAGACGCTTTTATCCAAAGCGACTTACAGTAGTTCTCTGTGGCCCCAGTGGGGATTGAACCCACAACCTAAGCGTTGCCAACGCTGTGCTCTACCAACTGAGCCACAGAGAACCACAAGCATGAGTACAAGCTGTGGCATCTGGAGAGATCTCTACATTGACTCTGGACTATAGCGCTATAGTGCTCAGTCACAGGGTTACAACAACTCGTCAATTCATATCGAGGCACTGATTAAAACAAAACGATTCTACAGTAGATCTTGAGAGTTAGAATCAATTTGTACCGTTGATTTTAATTGATATGCATGCAATCCGGACATTAGAATCCATTCGTACTGTTGATTAATATTTGTGCAGTTTGGCAGAAAATAAAAAGCGCTCTGACTATTAACAGTTCGTAATAACAGCCATTAATAATCCTAATACCCATTCTGTTAGCGTTCCTGCCCCACCCGCTCATGTGTGCTGTGAGGGAAGCAGTTGAATGAGAAACCCATGGCAAACCCACCATCTCTGAGCAGAGAGGAACACTTAAATGATGCTCCTCACACCACAAAATCACTTGTGTGGCTGAATCAGTTTCTCCAATCACATTTGTGTATTCAACAGTTTTTTGGAAATCATTTTGTACCAGAATGTATCGCATTGAATAGCACCGTGGCAAAATCAAAAATATTTTCCGATGCATTGCATCATTGCACAAGAACCGATATGGCATCGTATTATCGGGAGGTTAGAGGTCCACACCCCTACTCAAAAATTGCTTTCTCCGGGGCTGGCGGATGGCCCAGCGGTCTAGTGCACCGCGCTTTGGAGCGGTGTGCGCTGCCCGTCAGAGACGCGGATCGAAACCCGCGTTTCTACCAGACCGGCCCTGGTCGTCAGCCCGATCGGAGGCGGCATTTGGCTGTCCGCCTCCGGGGAGGGGGAGGGAGAGCGGCACGAGTCCGCCGAGGAGAAGGTTAATGGAGTCCATGGAAGATCTCCGTCTCGAAAGAAGGCGGGAAATAGGTCCAGGAATACGAATCTCGTTCCCGGAGGACGGGCGCGGCGGACTCGTGAGGGTGGGGAATTGAAAATAAAATAGAGGGTATAATTGGCTACTAAATTGGGAGAAAAACGGGGGAAAAATCAGAAATAAAAAAATAAAAAATAAAAAATAAAAAAATAAAAGTGCTTTCTCCAAGCACAGATTGTGCCCTATATATTGCTAGATGTCTAGTCTAAGCTAATGTAATGAGTGTTGTGTGTGCAAGAATTGATGTTTATCCTGTGATATTAGACAGTTTCAAGTGCCCTACGGAGAGTTTACAATGAGTGTTAAATGGGCAAGTCATACAAGTTGTGTGTAAATCGCTCAGAGTGGATTTTTGGGGTGAAGGTAAAGCTTAAGAGAAAAGCACGACACGGAGGGAGGAACTCGCCTCTGAGCTCCTTGGGGTCCGCCTCCATCCCCGTGGCCGTTCCCGTCAGGATCACGCCGTCAGAGAGGAAGAACTCGGCTGCTCTCGCTGTCTCCACGATGCTCACATCGGACGTCAGGGCGTGGGAACTGGGGTGAGAGGTCACCACAGAGGAAGAGTGGGTTTGTTAACACAGCACCTCATTATCACTAAACCCGTTCACAGTAACACAGAGAATCCTGCGCTCACACCCCTGCAGAACCATCCACCATCTTCAAACGCAGAAGACTAAAGACTCCCCTCTTTAGACTGCAGCCTGGCTCACCCGCCCACCCCCACCCCCTAGCAATTGCCACTTAATTCATTCAGGTGATTTATCTATTCAGGTGTTCGTTTTATTATATATTATGGTATTGGATGTATCTGTTTATATTTACAAGTTGAGGCATAGTTAACTAAACAGTAGTGCTTAAGTGTTGTTGTATATACACTCGCTGGTCTGGGAATGTGGTTAGCCGGATCTAAGTATGTCCCTGTTGCTCAAACAACTCCTGTGGAGGTGCTTATGTTCTCCTACGCTGTAAATCACTCTGGATAAGAGTGTCTATTGAATGTAATGTAATGTAATGTGCTCCATGTGTGGGGGGGTAATGCCTTTTCTCATTCAACTCGTGCTGCACAAGAGCACCATGGGAAATAGAGGCACTCCTGCATTGAGTGCTACCTCTGAATTGTGGCTACAGATTTACCTACAGGGTCCTAGTTTAACTATGTGGTTGCTCCTAGCACCCAGGAATTGTACTTCCCACTAGGGTGGCTTTCAGCTAAACTGTTCTTGACTACGGTTAACACTTTGTTGTACGTCGCTCTGGATAAGAGCGTCTGCCAAATGCCTATAATGTAATGTAATGTAATATAATAGCTCACCTGTGTTTCTTTTTGATGTCTGTGAAAATCTGGACATGCTCAGCTCCTATCCCTCTGCGGTAGCGCAGTAAGTCACCGGCACAAGCGTTCAAGAGGCCCTCGTCTGCGACGTGTGAAAACACAAACCCTTCAGCACGGATGAAATCGAGACCTGCCAGAGAAGTGGAACAAGAAAATGATGAAAATTTTACCCCAACTGTAATTAACAAAGGAGATTGTTCAGGGAAAACCCAAACAGTAATTGTCACTCAAGCAAGAGTGTTTAACATGCACTTCTTGTCATGTCCTCAGAAGTGTAGCAATTGAACACTGCCAGTGAATCACCCAAACACCATGAACACATATTTTCGCACAAATAAAGACAACTGCCTCACAAAATCAGAACGTAGGCACAAGTGATTTTAAGGGGACTACCACCATGTCATTGAACAGATTAACAAACAAAAAAGTACTGGGTTTCTTCTCCATTGGTTTAAATAGTAGCCTGTTGTGGAAGGCAGAAATATCCCTATAGCAACAGATAATGTAATAACTAACTGACAACATAATAAACTCTTTTTAATATTACATCAAAAAAGTAATATTTTTCCCCTAATCCAATCGGATCGGCCAAAAAAGAAATCAGCAATCAGTATCATAAAAATCATCATCAGTCATAAAAATCCTGCAGCTGCTGATCTGATTGGCTAGAATGGTGAAATTAATTGTTCAATCACAATTCATTTTAATACACATTTTGATGGCATATACATTCTAGACTCAGGGGTGCTGGATTTAGTTTCCCCTCAGACCAGCATGCCAAAAAGGTTAATGGAATAGCTCTGCTTATTGGGTTGGCAATTATATTACCAAGCCCACAATCTTTACGTATCTGAAGGGAATTGAAGACTGAATCTAACAGAATCAGTTACTTTCTGCTATATTTTAGTAACAATCTATATTTATGATACATTTTGTCATTAAAAGGAATGAGGAAGCAGATGTATAAATATCATTTATGCACCCACATGGTCCAGCAAGGTCCTTTCATCGGGCTGAAAGAGAATACCAACAGAGATCTTCCATGTACCACTGAAGTGTGTCTTGTGTAGTGGTAAATAGCACTCCAAATGTGAGACAATAGTTTTTCAATAAAGCAGAAAATGACTGGATTGCATAGTTCACATGAGACTGAAACACGACAATACACCCAATATAATTATATCAAGAGTTTTTAGTTGACTGTATAGGTCTCAAAGTAGACACTGGAATCTTGTTTTCCCTGATGTATGTAATATACATCTTTGTTTTATTTGTGTATATTCTTTTCATGGCTAGAGAGTAATTGCACCTCTGGGGGGGAAATAAAAATATATATATACATACTAGGGCTGTGACGGTATGACATATGACGGTATGACGGTATGAAATTTTTACGGTATGGTAATCATACTACTCAATATCACGGTTTTAGGTATATAACAATATCAGTTGTTAATAGAGATGCACCGATTGCGATTTTCTTGGCCGATTCCGATTTCCCATTTTTTATTAGTCTGACTTGCCGATACCGATTTTGGCCGATTCCGATTTTTTTCCCTAAAAACAATAATTGACAACTTACACAAATATTTTTGTAACTTTGCTTTAATAGAAAATTAAGATTGACAATTCTGAGGTAGGTCTCACTAAAACACATTTCAAAATTAAAAAAGTGTTCCAGGTTACTGGACAGAGCTTTTCTTTTTTTGTGCAAATTAAATTCAATGATGAATAAAAGAGAATCCAGTGCACAGCTAGCTACTATGCACATTTACTTTTCCAAAAGAAAACAGGTGCAACATCAAAATACAAATTAAAATAAATAAAATATAGCCTACATTTTGTTCTTTCCTCCTCCCCATATTTTAGTTCGAACCTATGATGCGCTAGACTAATTTGTTTGCTAGAGGTGGATTAGAGTAGATCCCAATTCTATATAGTGCAATGGAAAACACTTATATAAGGGCGGATGTTTCAGTTGCGGAGCTTGTCAAAGGCATTGAAACAAGCCGCTCTTCAGCAGAATTTCGTTATTTGCGTGAGTCAGGTAGCCTAATGACTACGACTTTAACTAGCTTCAAAGCCTAGATAAAAATGTTTCAAACTAGGAGTAATTGGAAAAGAGGCGTACTGTTTCTGAGTTTGTTTGATAGTGGAAACGCACAGCTGGTACCTTCATGCACAACACAGTTAATACACCATTTGTGGTTTAGCTAGAAATCGTTAGATGAATTTATCATTAGGTCTAATAAGTTCGATTTGTATGAGTGAATAGCACTGTTTCATAACGTCACTCATTAGCGAACATAATGATTTCAGTGCAATTCAGTGCTTCAGCAGGGCATTATTACGTCAAGTTTATGCACTACCACCATGTTCTATTAATGGAAAATGGTTCAGAGGAACCGAACTAGCGCAACGAAGTTAATTATTAATTAACCCCGGTACCTACGGTACTGTAGAAAAACGAGTACCCTCACATTTTCAGAATTTTGGCATCGACTTGGTACCTGGGTGATGATTTTTCAAGTGTCTGATTAGGTTGGTCGTTCGAACGTTTTTCGAGGTTGTTCCTCCGCGGCTTATTTTCGATTGACATGTATGACAAACTGCAAGCTTTAAGTCGTCTTCACTGACTGTGAAAAACGCCCATACTGAGGACATGTTGAGGCGTGTTCAGCGCTGCGCTCATCTGATCTGTCTGCATTGGCTCACGGGTGCGCGCACGTCACGTGAAAAAGAGGGGGGCGAGGAGCCAACCGGCGCACAGAATCGGCTATGTGGGTGATCGGGATCAAGTCACCGATTGAGGCCGATCAGCTGAAAATCGGCCATTTCCGGTCAGAGGCCGATCGATCGGTGCATCTATAGTTGTTAAGCTTTAAAAAAGTATCACACAAAGTTTACAACTTGATCTGTTTATTGTGTGGCTCTTTACAGATGTATATACCATTTTAATTGAAAAATAAAACAAAAAATATTATATATATATATAATATAATATATATATGTTGACGTTTTTCTATGTATAAGTTCTGAATGTTAGCCACCACAAATATTTACAGACTTATTATTAAATCCTAAGATACTGAGATGTATCACTATACATATGTTACACTATATGGCCAAAAGTCAGTGGACACCCCTACTAATTATTGAGTTCAGGTGTTTCAGCCACACCCATTGCCAACAGGTGCATAAAATCCAGCACATAGCCATGCAATCTCCACAGACAAACATTTAGAATTCGGCCATGAAGTGGTAGATCACGCAAACTCACAGAGCGGGGCCGACGAGTGCTGAAGCGCATAGCGCGTAAAAATCGCCTATCATCTGCTGCATCACTCACTACAGAGTACCAAACTGCCTCTGGAAAAACCATCAGCACAAGAACTGTGCGTCGGGAGCACAATGGGTTTCCATGGCCAAGCAGCTGCACACAAGCCTCACATCACCACGCGCAATGCCAAGCGTCGGCTGGAGTAGTGTGAAGCACGCCGCAACTGGACTCTGGAGCAGTGGAAACGTGTTCTTTGGAGTGATTAATCACGCTTCACTATCTGGTAGTCTGATGGACGAATCTGGGTTTGACGGATGCCAGGAGAACGCTACCTTCCGGAATGCATAGTGCCTACTGTAAAGTTTGGTGGAGGAGGGATAATGGTCTGGGTCTGTTTCTCAGGGTTTGGGATAGGCCCCTTAGTTCCTGTGAAGGGCTACAGGATACGAAGACATATTAGCCAATTGGGCGCTTCCAACTTTGTGGCAACAGTTTGGGGAAGGCCCTTTGCTGTTCCAGCATGACTGTGCACAAAGCGAGGTCCATAAAGACATGGTTAGACGAGTTTGGTGTGGAGGAACTCGATTGGCCTGCACAGAGCCCTGACCTCAACCCCACTGAACACCTTTGGGAGGAATTAGAACGCTGATTGCGAGCCAGGGCTTCTCGTCCAACATCAGTGCCTGACCTCACAGATGCTCTTCTGGCTGAATGGGCACAAATTCCCTTAGACACACTCCCTTAGCCTTCCCAGAAGAGTGGCAGCTGTCATAGCCGCAAACGGGGGTCCAACTCCATATTAATGCCCATGGTTTTAGAATGGAATGTCCAACAAGCTCATATAGGTGTGATGGTCAGGTGTCCACTGACTTTTGGCCATATAGTGCATCTGCAAAGATGGCAGCCAATTTCAAAACATTTATTCACAAGGATGGTTAAGGAATGTGCATAAATAAATTACTGATTCTGAGAAATAAGTCAGTGAGCACTGTCAGAGGAAAGATGACCGAATTGCATGTCTAAGATGTACCCAAGTCTCCTGCTTAGACAATATCTGAACAACTTCAGACATGGTGGCAACACACTGGTCAACATTTGGGAAATTACTTGCCCCTATGTTGCTCGCAAGGGCCACGAGGGGGGCATTAGAGGCCAGAGGTACTCAATTTGGCAATAAAACTTG
The DNA here is from genome assembly GCA_029706075.1 of Aldrovandia affinis. Classification (NCBI taxonomy): domain Eukaryota; kingdom Metazoa; phylum Chordata; class Actinopteri; order Notacanthiformes; family Halosauridae; genus Aldrovandia; species Aldrovandia affinis. The sequence goes on from JAINUG010000003.1 coordinate 11,065,750, forward strand.
CAGACTATCATTGTGTGCCTTGACAATGTAGCTGGCATTACCTGAGACAAACAGCAAAGTTTTTAAAATCCAACTCATAGGCATTTAAATATTTCACGTTGCCCACACCCACGATGGAATAATTCACTGAGTGTAAACACAGAATATCTGCCAGAAGTCTGCCAGACTTTCAATTCACACAGACAAACCAAATGTTCAGAACACATTAATCTTTAACCTCTACAGACTCCTTAACATAGCAATATTGTCAGACTCTTACCAGATCTTATATGGTTTTTGTGCATTATGGCTGTATATGGTAAAAAATATTTTGTAAGTTCACTAGAATTATTATCATCATGTGCTTGTTCGGAAATGCACACATCTTTGGTTTGTCATATCTTTACTAAGTTTTTCTAAGGAAATATTAGTACTGATAAATGCCTTTGGTTTTGACAGAAGATGCCCTCTAATCTGTCAAATAGTTTTAGCATTTGGTGTTTCGGAGATTTTAAATGCTGGTCTATTCTTGTCTTTTGGTTGCGGTCTAATGTATCAATTTTCATTTCTTCCATTTGCATCGTGGGAATAGGGAGGTGCCTAATGATACCTTCACAATGAATAATGTGATTTAAAAAAACAGACTGGAAAAAAGACTAGAAGAATTACCTGTTAAGATACATGACACTTCTTTTTAACACAAACCATTCTAAAAACAATGCAAAAACAATAAAAACAAAACACAAATGAACGTGCCAACAGTGCTGGCTGAGCCTTTTTTTAAATATTTAAACAAATAAAGATTCCCAAAACCATACCTTTAACCACATTTAAATCATAGATCAAAATAATTTCTTACAAAGCAATTGTCAAGATGTTCCTCCATTAATGTACTACGCTCACTAGCTCTAGCTCACTACATTCAATCAGAGGGTTAAAAAAGTACATGAACAAATGGCTCATGCAATGTATGGACACATAACATACAAAATGGTTGCTGTAGTATCCTGAGGTGGTTATATGAAAATATGTAATGGTTGTTACCAGAGTCATTGCTAGTGGGCACCATCAATGTAAATTCATTAGGTCTGTCATATTAGTCAGGTAGAAAGGCGGCTTGATCGGAAATGGTACACCACATCGTACTGTACAAGCATGTTTGCAGTCATAGCAATTCAACAGTTAAACGCAATACTGACTGAATGGATCACTGTAATATGAAGATCCCCAAGATACAAGATACCCAAGTACAGTTGCAAGTTAGTAATTGCTTTGTATTTGACTAATGTAATACTATTACCAGGAAGCTTGCCTGACCTTCATGACATTAAGGTTTGTAAGGCACAATAAAGTTATTTTTTACCTTAATATGCATTCGTTTTTATATACTTATGGAATATACTTAATGTTTGAACCGCTGTATGTGTAAATCAGTAAATGAGTTTTGGAGGGGCTAACAAAACTTAGACCAAATAGCCAGCTAACAATAACCAAACGTGACCAACAATTCATCTGACTAAAACATACTGCCAAACAGAACACCAAATCATTCTTAAAAGAAACCCATCAAAGCATGTTTATATTAAGCTCATTATTACATTATTAATGATAATCAATGTATTTTATTAGGTTGTATATAAGACAGCTACAAAAAACCGATGCTTCTATATGAACAGGTAGCTACTCTTCCTAATGGATCTGTTAAAGGACTTAATGGAAGGCATTGTGACAAGTTAAAAGGATAATAATACGTTTATTATATTAAGCACATTACAAAAGACACTGCCATGCATGTACCATGGCGGGTAATGTTGGCCATTGCTTGCGGTATGTTCTTGATTACAATGTCATTGTGAACACATCAATAGGTGCTTCCTCATCCACCTTCCCATATCTTAAAAAAATATGAAAATTGAAGAAAATCTCAATGACAACTACTGACAAATAGGAGCTTATGAAATATGGCATGTGGTGGCATGACAGCATAGTGGCATACAAAATAATTTTCATAACAGGTGGTGTAACATTATCACACTGAGCATGATTAGGTAACTGTCATAAGCCATTATGGGCTCTCATCTCAACATTACAGTCTATGGAATTTACCACATTAAAATGTGAATTAGCTCATAAGAAGCATTGTTTTCAGCAAGAAGAAAAAAACATGACAGGTGGTAGCAATTTTCTGATGGTTTCATTGATGCTCATGAATGCATCATAAAAAAGTGATTTTGTTATTAGTTGGAAGCTGGACTGCAGATACAGATGTGTTATGTGTTAGCTGGACTACACATACACAATGGTTAGCTCAGGGGTGGGCAAAAAGGGCCATATCAGTTTCTGGATTTCATGCCGACTTCTCATATTTAATTAGGCCAATCATTTGTGTAAACAGTTTTTTAGCTGCATTTATTGTTCTTCAGTCCCTGTATGAAACATTTTTTTGAACCGCGTATACAGCCAATTTCCCAACTGAGCCACGGTAATTGGTCAAACAAAAACCTGCATACACACCAGCCCTCCAGGGCCAGAATTGCCAACCCCTGGGCTAGCTGGACTACGGGTATGTTAGCTGTTCCGGCAGCTGATGTGCCCACCTGAGGCCAGTGCGACGGCCAGAGCTTGGTGGTTTGCGGCAGACAGGATCTGGACCCCGAGCGGGAGAGAGGGACAGGTCTGTCTCACGGCTGAGCACACGGCCGTCATACAGGCACACACCTCAGGCCCGGTGGCCAGCGTGTAGGGCAGGTCATGCATGTTCTCAATGATCAATCCATCCTGTTAAAAACATATTATTATAATAATAAATAATACCATAACAGCTGAAGAGATCCTGTTAGATCCCTGATTTTAGTGAACATTTTTGTATTAATCCCAATATGTAAAGCACGCACACCTCGGCCAATGCGTAAAATAAAGTCCATTACAGAAGCTCATACAGTCCTCCTAAAATAAAGGGATTCACGATGCACGCACAGAGACGGGCTGTTTCAATTTCACACCGAAAATAAAGGAAGAATTTACCTTATTGATAAGCAATTTGCAAAAGATGCTAAATATATTTTTAATCCCACAAGGGCGTGATAAAACAACATTACAATACATGTAATATTTCCGTTCTTACAATTCCTGCATCGCTGTAGATCTCAGCTTCATGGCGTGCGTTGTCAATTATGTCGGAAATCGTAGATCTCCCCAACGGAGTGCCTATGAGGTAAATTAGTAAAGTTAAGACATGATGCAACAGCTCGTATTCAAAATGTTTTCACGGAAACGTAATATTTAAACCTGGTAAGGCTTTGACGTGGACCATGCCAATGACTATCGACTTTAACCGTCCGAAAAGATCTAGAAACTTCATTTCCTTCAGTTTTCCAGTTTGGAAATCATTAGATATATCACGTGACAGGTCAAAGTGTGTGTTTGCTGCACAACTGTGGTGTTTATTTTTAATGCATTTTCCTAATATCGTGCACTGAAATAGGTAAATGTAAATAATGCGGTCTTAATAATCGGTCATACCGTAAATAATAACATGGGACGTAAAAAATATTTTTAAAGCCTCTGAATTCGTGTTAAACCATTAACTCTGATTTGGTCAAAGTACTGCAGCTGGTAATGGGCTGGTACGGCTACCGCCTCTAAAATACACTGCAATGGTGCACACTGCGTGTTCACACACTCACAAAATAGTTGAAATGTTTTCTCTTTTTCAGAGCCAGTATTTATGCTGACATTTCTTATTAGCAGTCCGAAGCATGCAGTGCTTGTTTTTGTTAGGATACTTTGCATTTATTAACTTTTTCAGCCCATTACCTTCACATAACTTTTAGCTGGTACGACCAAGACGAACCAAACTTGGTAGGTTTGTGTAAATGAGTGAAGTCTTGCAGTTAAAATATGGTGCAGATTGGCCACCTGGTGGTGCTATAATGCAAATTCATTTTGATCTCTATGAACCCAGCCCATGACAAAACATTTTGTACAAAACAAAATTGGGAACACATTTACAAAGGTTAATGATAACTACTACACCTAAAAAAATTGAATATCCTTTATTACATGTTTGGACCTAGCACGAACAAAGTTTATGTAAAGCCGATGACCCAAAATGCTTATAAATGTCACATGCAGATTGGCATACCCTCAAAAATTTAATAAAATCAAAGCAAAATTAATATCCTTTATACGCTTCGTTTAAAGCCGATGACCCACACCTGCAGATTGGCATACCCTCAAAAATTAAATAAAATCTGACGGTGGGCTTAATCCAGCACACCTGCTGTGCAAATTCATCAATTATTGCAGATTGTTACCATTATTAATCTTTAAATAATCTGGATGGCTCCCCAAACGCCACTGTGAGCAGAATCATATATCATAGAGCAGGGTCACCCTAGTTTGGTGCTGGAGGCCCACTGGGCATGCAGGTGTATCAGCCCAGCACTAACACACCTGATTCAAATATTCATTGTCTCGATGAGCAGTTGATTCAGGAGCCAATTGGCTCACAGGACTTTTCTCTGGGTTTTACCACTCATGCCCGAGATGCGGTTTTACACCTGCAGTGTCTTCCACACAGTTGTTATTTATGGTACTTAATTCCTCTCTGGGGAGTAATTGCTTCTGTACAGACATTTTGTAAGCTTTGATGTCATAGTGTGTCTGTAGTCAAACCAAATGAAAATTTCCACTTTTTGAAGACAATATAATGACTCCATTCTATTCCACGTTAAATTGTGTTATCTTGCTTCTTTGCCTCTGTGGCTGTGTGAGACATTGGCCTAAAATGCCTCATTGTCGCTGTGTGTGATATTGTCTCCCAAACCCCCTAACTGACACATGGAACAGCCTGAAATACAAATAAATATTTTAAATGAAAGGGAATATGACAACAATTCTAATAAGGATAGTGTTTATTAAATATTTTGTACTGTACCCCCTCCCCCAACAAACATTTACAGAAATACATAGTATACACACATTTCTTTCTTTGAACCAATGCAGATGTGATACCACACAAATCTATGAAATAATTGTATTAATGCTCTTGATTCAAGATACCATCCCAAAATATAGCAATAACAATAAAACAATACGTACATAGTTTTCCTACATAATACAATGCAGGCATATGCTAGTTGAGAACTTATAGTATAGTATGATGGAAGTTTTATCAAAAAACATTACATTATGGGTCTACAAATTTATAAAGCCATCCATAAGGGGCAATAACAAAAAAACAATACGTAAGTTTTCCTACATAATAAAATGGAATGCTAGTTAACAGTATGATGGAAGTTTTATAAAAAAACATGACCAATGGCCACCAGCAATTACATCACAGTTACATCATCAACAAACTGTGGAACGATTCAACACTTCCCAACAATCACATCAGTCGTGATTGGACAGCTCAGATGTCAGTAAAGCACCCTTTGAAAAAACCTCTTACTGGTGTCTTCACCATGGCACACAGAAACCTCCTCTGCTCCAAGCCTTTCACCTCTGAGATATAAAAAGTCCTCCTTGGTCATTACTCAATCAGTAAATCAGGGGTGGGCAAGGAGGGCCATATCAGTTTATGGATTTCATACCAATTCTGCTCTTAACGAGTTTATTAGGCCAATCATTTATGTGATCAGTTTACTGTGGTCTAATCTACAAGTGACCCAGCATTGGTGTATACAGTTAACTAGATAATAGAGCCAGGGTAAATGGTGGAAACAAAAACCTGCATGCACATCGGTCCTCCAGGAACACAGTGCAGCACACCCCTGCACTAAAGAGAACCCTCAGGTGAGACTGCCTGCCCTCTCCCCCCTTCAGTTACTGATGTGGCAGGGGCTGTGGGTGGTCACCACGGAGACCAGGCCCAGGGTCGAGACCACCAGGGAGGCAGCGCCCTCTCCCAGGCAGAGGCACGTGTCCAGCAGGGAGCGCGTGCGGGCGGTCAGCGTCAGTGCGGCCGCGATCAGCTCGTACGCCTCCCGGTTCAGGGTGCGCCTGGCCCGCAGCACGTCCAGCAGGTTGTTGAGGCGGCCCTCCGTCATGCTCCGCACTATGGCCTCGCGCCTCTCCCGCAGGATCCGACAGCAGCTCTGCCCTGCCGGTGAGCCAAGCGGCACGCCTGAGGGCAGCAGGGGTTGAAGGTGTCAACAATGTCACAATAGTGTCAACATTCTCAGTAAGGGGTGGCCCTGTTGGGGCACTGCACTGCTGCACTTTGAGCCTTGAGGTGGGTGGGTCCAAATACCTGATTGGGCACTGATGGTGTACCCTTGAATAAGGTGCTTTTATCTCAATTTCTCAAGTAGCACTACTTGAGAACAAGGTAAACGAGTTACGTAATGTTACGTACATATATTTGTATGGCGTTTGAATCAGTCTGAGGACGCTGGCTAAGCGGTGATGTACAGTACTGTAATGGGATTCACACAGTTAAGCCTGTGAAACTGAACACCAAAATGTTTAAAACATGCCTTTTTGGTGGGCCCAGTAAAGTAAACAGAGCGCACAAAAGTGGGCACCTCAAAGGAAGAAATGGCAGGAGGACGTGGCTATCCTGAACAAATGGCTACCAACAGCTTTCACCAAACAGTTTCACCATCATTTGTCCTCCTTGCTATCACAGATTGTAAATAGCAGGTGGCAGAAATCTTTTGTGTAGCCATAGTGTAGCCATGTCACCAGTCACAGAAAATAATGTGGCAGCCATTGGAGGGCAATATAGAGCCACATGTAGAGCAATATAGTGCAGACATAACTAGTCAATCACAGATGCAGGGCAGCAACAGGAGCCAGAAAAGAGAAAGCATAGAGATAAGAGCTGTAACACACAGGAGAGCTCAGAGCAGCGAGGTGCTGTCTTACCTCGGCAGCTGGTGCCTGACAGGCCCACGGGGCTAGGTTTGAGTGGATCTAGGGCCCCAGAAGAGCCAGAGGCAGGCGGAGACAATGAACGAGATGGAGGAGATGGAGGAGAGGGAGGAGAGGGAGGAGAGGGAGGAGAGGGGCTCTGCCGCTGGTACATCCCCCCTGCTCCGCTCCTCGGTTGGGACAATCTGGCAGTGTGACTGCGCAACGTTCCTGGCATGGAGAGAGGGAGCCTCGCACATCCTGGGAAAACACACACAGCACTGTAGCGTCAGGGAGTGGGAGGTAAACACACTCAGCAAATCTCAACACTGCTCTTTAATATGAACAGAAAGAGAACAGAGCACGTGTGGCCGAGCAGTACTTTTATGGTGAATAACGGGCATGACTGTGTAACCCCTTCCTATCCACCTCCACTGACTTGTCATGGGAGTTCTGGCTCAAAATGGCTGCCTGCCACACCCAAGTGGGTGCTACACTGTGGGGGTTAAGTAGGCACTTTGAGATTCATGGAGGGCACTACATAAATGCAATATTCTATTATTATCAGTATTATTATTTTTAGGAGTAGTGTCATTATTATTATCTTTTGTTGTATTGTCTTTTTAGCCATCAATCAATCTTCACCTGAATCTAGGCTTGGGGGTGAGCTCCTCCCTTGTGTGGGTGGGGAGGGGTCATAGGGAAGGGTGCTGTTGGAACTGGCGGTCGGTGGGACAGGTGTGGTTGCCTGCACTGGATCCATGGGCACCGTCTTCATGCCGATGCTTTTTGAGTCTCTGCAGCCACTGTAAAGCTGAAGGTGAGAATGACAGAATGGCGTGTTTCACGCCCAGGAAAGGGGGAGGAGGAGGAGAATATCAGTGAGGAATATAGTGTCCTCTCTGTCGACTTCACACAGGGAGGACAATAATCAGCACCCTTTGCAGTCACAGCCCTTCTGCAAGGAGATCATCAATATTTACAAACCCAGGTCTCTCATACAAGAGACTATAACAACCTCTCACCAACTGTAACAAGCTAATGAAACAATAATGATTTTGTAGCTGAACTTGGCTGTTTGAAACTGCTAGTTTGTACACAAGGCTTCATGCACAACTTCATTAAACAGATTAAACCACCAGTTTGGACATTAGGCAACAAGGCATGTATCTCCCCCTTACCTCCATATTGTTGAGCTCCATCTTAATTTCCCCTGTCGGTCGGGCCTTACAGCCCAGCAGCACCCTCTCCTGGACACAAGACAGAATGCAACAAATATGTTAGCTCTTCAGTTCAATTCCCTAATCGTCCCCACAGTCCAGACACCCCCTCAGAAAACTGATTTCTGGTCAGGAGCAGCGGCTGCATGAACTAGGCTCCCTGTCAGAGCACTGATCAGAGATGTCAGGATGCACTTCTGGGATGGGCAGCTGTTTGGATACCTTGTGCTCTTTCATCTGAAGGGCTGCCTGGGTTGGGGATTCGGGGTCAAAGGCAGCCAGTGCCTTCCTCAATTCCAGCATGCAGTCTGAGGATGGGGAGAGGAGGTGAGGAAGTGACAGTACTTGATTAGTCCAGACAAGGCAAACACAACAGGCTTCAGCAGTGGCCTCAAACAGAGGCTGATGTCAAAGTAATGTTGATTATAGCCCACACTTCACCCTTGTCACCTGATTGAGTTTTAAAGGCTCCTTACATTGCATTCATTTAGTAGGTGCTCTTATCCAGAGTGACTTAAAGACAACAAAAAAGCTAAAAGCATGAGCACATTAAAATAAGTACTACAAAACAGGTGAGGGAGTGAAGTCATTTAAAAGTGTGGAATGTTGTTATCGTTTTAGGATTACTGGAGGAAAAAAACAATGAAATTGATCCTTTAATTGATCAATTAAGCTCTGAGTAACAATGAAAACCAGCACACCCTGGAGCCACCAGGATGGGTTGAGAACCCCTGGGTAGTATTGATGGGAAATTTGATTCTTTTTCCTGACTCGTTCACGAACGATTCTTTCAGTGAAAAGAACAAATCTTTCGATTCGTTCACTTGATTCAGTAATCCCCACTTCCCCAGAGCGCGTTCCCCTACCGGTGAACGAAGACTGTGATTCTCGTTCAGAGCCCTGGGTTAACCGTTCACGAACGATGACTCGAAATTGTTGTGATTCTCGTTCAGAACCGGCTTTACCATTCGCAAACAATAAGCTCAGACATGTCTCGTTCGTTCAGTGGAGTGGAGATAGCACGCACACACACACACACACACACACTACTGTAAGTCGCTTTGGATAAAAGCGTCTGCTAAATGGCGTATATTATTACACACAACGTTCATTACACAGAAAGACCCCCAGAGGGCAGTGTTTACTCTCGAAACCACAGCTCTGTCAGCTGGGCCGTGCCTCTTACCGACGGCGGTGGGCCGGCTCCTCGGGTCACCGCTCCAGCAGCGGACCATCAGCTGGGCGAGGGCGTGGCCCTGGAGCACCTCCGGCAGCAACGTCTTGCCCCCCGCGCCTGGCCGCACCCCGCTCTGCCCAGGCGGCAGGAGCTCCCGCGGATGGTGGATTTCTATATGAGGGACAAGAGAAACGTGTCATCTCCACACATATCTGCTTCCTGACCCACTGTGGAGGCCAACCCAGCACTTCTCCTTTCTGCGCGCAGACGAGGTGAACGGTCCCATCACACAGGCTCTGTCCACATATATTTCTTTGAGAAATACCCTTCTTAGGTGTCTAGGATGTGACACTAACGCCGAGTCAACACATTACGACTCTAGCCCAGATTTAGCTCTTGTAATTGACCCAGAGTTTTCTGCATTTCCTGGCAAAATTAGGGACGTGTAATCATGCCCCTTACTTTAAATCCTGCAGTGTGCCTCGTTCCTAACTGACCGGGGTCACGCTGTGGGTTGTGACAGAATAGTAGGCCCGTAACACGTAGTCCAGCTGTGAAATGATCAGGCCAAATGGCTTGTTTTCAGGGCAAAATGACTGAAGCTAAACTCTGATCAAGACACCATCTGATCTCTTGATTACGTGCTCATAAAAAGGGTTCGTTTCCTGGATTTTTTGACCGCCGGTCCATTATCAGTGCTGTCTCCCTTTGCTCCCTTACTGTGTTTTACTGAGACACGCTGCACACACATGTTGACCAGGCGTCCCACACTGTGCGGGACAGTACACCACTTTGAATGTTTTCCCGCATTTGAATAAAATAATTTCATAACAAATTTGAATCCCCCTCCCCCCCGCTTAACAATATCATCACCCCTGTGTTTATTAAGTCATTGTTTGAGATTTCTCTCACTTCTTTATTTTGATTAGTACCACATTTTAAATGGGCCCCCTGATCCCCGGTTCAACAATATCATCAGCAATCGCCTATTTTTCTAGTCCTCATTTCCCATCCCACAAATTCATGTCCCATGAATTCATCCTCCTTGTTCTGCATTTGGACTTTTTGTGTGCTGGTCACCCAAGCACACACTCATGTAGTTGCCTTCAAACTTTGGCATGACCTGTTTTATGTTTATGTTATGTTCTGACCACCTTCAGTCATCCACCAATAAGTACAAGCTTGTTGTGTGTGGAACAAGAAAGGGCATTTGAACGTGTTTTTTAAAGTGATGAGAAAATGTTCATGCACTTAACATGTGTATTTAACAAAAAATTTATTTAATTTTTGCCAACTACCAGGTTAAACGACAGACAATAAACTGTATATCCTGACAAATATTTTGAAACTGAAATAGCTCATAGGACATAGGAAAAAATAACCCAAAAAACGGAAAGAACTGCCACTAGCCAGCTATCTATTTAGCAAGAGTTAAGCAGGGAAAGTGATACTTCAGCATCAAGGATAGCAATGATAAAACTATCAACACCAGCTAATGGTTAAAAATAGTTAATGAGTTTTTATATTGAATTATAGTACAGGCCACCTATTCTATGCTGCATGACAATATCCAATATTTTGCTCGATGGTAAATGTTGCCCAACCTTTTTGCAACCCCTCTGGAATCTTATTAAGACCCCCCACCTATTGTCATTCTCACCACCGGTTTCACAACCCCTACACTAATGGAACCACACAATTCACTGTGGAATGTACTCACAGACATATTTACACACCCACTCTCACACACACACACACACACACACACACACACACACACACACACTCATCACTATCACTCACTCACTCATCACTCACACACTATGTATATATATAATGGGGTCATATCATCATATATGATCATATATAATAGGAATATAGAATATGTCCTACTTTCATATGGAGCTCTTCTGTTCAAGGTCTCCCAGAGCAGGATCCCAAAGCTATACAGGACAGAGAGACACAACCATATTTTAAACCAATTTTCTCAACAACAAAAAAGTAATTGGGACAGCACCTTCAGGTCGTTGACCTAGTAATCACATTCCTATTATGATAATGTAACGATAATGTTACAATGACTAAATCCAATTGTGACATATCACTGGTCTGATCACATTCTAACCAAATTGTAATTGGCATGCTAACAACATTCTCACGACACTCATTTCTCATTCTAATCCCTATTCATCACATTATAATCACATTCTAATTTGAATTTGTATCATGTTCTAATTGCTTTCTATCTCACCTGCACATGTCTGCCTCTGTTGAGGGCATTTCCCCTCGGAGGGCCTCAGGCGGCAGGTGCCCCAGGTCCCTGATGCAGGGCGCGCCCCCCTCACAGAGAGTGGACCCTGTGCTCTGTCCAGTCCCCTGGCCGAAGTCACACACCTGTAGAGCGCAGGTACAGCACAGGTTGTTATGGTTAACACCTGTTAGAGCATGGTAATATGAGCAGGATATTGACAGAGAGGGCAAGCACCTTCATTCAGACCCCTTAGACTACTCAGAGGTAAGGTTTCAGGCTAGATTATATCATTTGTTGTGTATTATTGGAGCATTGCTCCATTGCATTTGTAACTGACAAAATAAAGGAAACATTTGAGTAAATGAAGGGTTCTGGCAGCTTAGTTATGGCATGGGGTGCATTCTCCTGGCATGGTTTAGGTCCACTCAACCCCTTAGAGGACAAGTGAACACCAAAAATACAGTCATTCTGAGTGATTACCGTCATCCTATGGTGAAGCATTTATATCCTGATGGGAGTGGTCTCTCCCAGGATGGCAATGCCCCCATCCACAGGGCATGAGTGGTCACTGAATGATTTAATGACTATGAAAATGATCTAAGCCATATGCCATGGCCGTCTCAGTCACCAAATCTCAAACAAATTGAACACTTATGGGAGATCCTGGAGATCCTATTCTTTTTTATTTCCTCTTATGTATCCAAAATATGATGGATGTGCGTATGACTTGTGAGGCTGGGTCTGTAATTTACCTTGGCCCGGTACTGCTGGTCAAGCAGCACATTGGTGGACTTCAGGGCCTGGTGAGAGACCGGGAAGGTGTGCAAGTGGGACAGCCCTTCCGCCACGTCCAATAGGATCCGGAGCCGAAGAGGCACAGGGAATTCTGGGTAAAGCTGTGTCTGAGGAGGAAAAATATGTCAACTTGTAGTTTTCTGTGTCTTACTCATTACACACACAAGCTCTCAAATCTCAGGATTTAGTAATGGACAGGAGGAAGCAGATGATTGAGTCAAAGAAGAAAACGTGAACTGAGAGTGCAGGCACTGAAACTATGTGCACTGAAAGTATGGATTCCTAATCTACACCACCACCAGCAGCAGCAACACCTCCCCCATCATGTCCCCATCATCTCCCCACCACATCCTCAACCATAAATTAAGTGTTGGAAGGATTGAATCATCTTGAATGACAATCACAATCATATGTAAAATAAATGTTAAAAACCTGCTTAGGATACAAATCATTCAGACATACACATTATTTTGGAACCTGTGTGATCGGGGCAGCTGCACCTCTGGTGGGAATAGAAGGGAGTCACTAGACCTCTAATGGGGGTCCTATTTGGCACCCAATTTTGCACTGGAAAAATAGTTCCTATTGAAATAACAGGCAATCTGGATATTACAGCATTTGATAGACCACATGGAGGATATTGGACGCCGTGTGAAAGCCATCAAGTCATATAGCCGTGAGCTGAGGTTGCCTGGGTCCTCCCAATTGTTGTTTCACATTTCAAAAAGAGCTATTGTCAGTCCGGCGTGAGTTCAGTCACAAGCACATGCCCCAGGGTATAGATGTTCCTTCAGATTACGAAGTCACCTAACGTTTTCCTTTGAAACAGATGGCGATGGTATTTTACCATGTTAATACCTGACTGGTGTGATTAAAGTGGTTAAAATCCCACCAGCAACCGTCAGGTGCTGCATTTAACATCAGGTTAATAATAAACAGTGAGGGGAAAGTGAGAGCTCACTTCCTCGTGTGAGACGTGTGAAAACAAAGCATCAGAGTGCAGAGACCATCACAACGAAGCCAGCATACCTCATACAGCAGAGAGTGAAGAGAACCGCCAGACATCCACTCTGACACCAGCCCAACCAGACACCGGGCCCTGTACAAGCCCAGAGGAACCAGGACACGGTCCGAACAGGCCCGTCTGACTCGTGACACATCCTTCAGATATCGCTCACTCCACTGGCTGCGGGGGATGAACAGACAAGCGTATCACCTGACCTATCCAGAAGTAGAATTCAGGCATTCCCCTAGATAACTATAAGAGTGAAAGGGAGTGGCATTCAACAAGATGGAATCAAAACATTCTTCAGCTCAAAACAGATACCACAGAAGCTGCCACACGGTGGGGTGGTGGTGGAGGTGGTTTTGGTTTCAGTAAATAATGGGAAATAAATCACTGGCATCTTTCATCATTCAAAATAATTATATTCCCTAATTTAAAGTGATCAATGATAACAGCAATAACCTCTTCTATGTCCTATATTCAAAGAGTGACAAGTTTTTACTGAACATATGTGAGTTTTACACTGTAAGATAGCTTTTAGGTTGCCATTTACATACTGTTAAATCCCTGTTTGTGGGCAGAGGTCTGCAAACACATCCCATAGTCTTACACTTGCATATAAATTAGGTATGAAAGGTATCATGTTTCAGCCAGCTAAACATTACAGTTCGTAATTCAATAATTGATCTCAGCCATGATTTATAAAGTTATTTCCTCTCTATCCATAAGTAAATATTCCCATTATGTGATAAGTAATCCTGGATGAAGTTATCATATGAAATATGTGTAATTTAATATCCTTACACATTTACAGCAACAGTCACATTTCTAGATTGATTTTGGTCTCTTTAAGAATGTATTCCCCTCCATTCATATTTCCTTACACTCCATTCACATTACCTTATGAATACAGAACGGGACCTGACACAGAAACTCATAAAAGTGGGCGTTCTGTAGGTCAGGGGTTTCGCTACTGCTAAATGGCTTCCCTTCCTCCGTGCACCGAGACGCCGTATTACTTACTGCGTCGACGCTCCCTCACCTCTCTGAAGCTGAACGCAGAGGCAGAAGTTTGAGCGACACGAGGCGGCCCGTTCCGCCGTAGCAGCCCCGGAGACACGCGCCAGCGCTGGTCTGGGTCAGAACCACGTTGAGCACGTCCTGCTCCGCGATGGTGAACAGCGAGGCCGGCTGCGCCATCACACTCGCCAGACAGCACGACACAGGCGTCTAAACATTCAAAAGTACATATTTCAGCTAATTTGATTACAGCAATATATTTTGTGTATAAAATAAACAATGAACACCATCTTTTTCTTCAATCTCGTAGATTCTTCAACATAAAATCAAGTACAAGTTTGTCAGACTTGGCCCGTTTGGCCCGTGTCTTCCCCCCTCATAATTAGACCTTAATAAAATGCGTGTTTCTAAAAACAGTTCAACGTTTCAGCCTCGGTTAAACTAAGTTAAAAATGTCACCAAACATGGTGCAGTACACTCACAACGGGAATGCACCGAGAAAGTGAAAGCAACAGTGAAAATATGTCACTCGATCCTTCGATTGTATTCTACAGGATTTGGGTTTTCTGTACGGAGAAGTCCCAGCAGTATTGAGTCCAGTCCAGACAGTCCCCGGGATGGTCGAAGCGCTTATATTTGTGTATACATTAACTACACGGTGAAAATTTGTAGAAAAAAGTTTATGAAGAGTCAACAACGCCAATTGAGAACGTACAGACACAACTGGCTGTTTCAAGGGATATAAATCGACCAATTGCACTTACGCAGCTTAAACAAAACGTCTACTGTGCGTCACCGAATTCCATTACTTTATTACAAATACACAACGTGAATGGACTTTAAATCGCACGTAGTAATATAAGCTATGTAAACTTACTTGCTCGATTGCTTACTTGCCGTAATCCTTCAATACGGCGAACAAAGGTCGCTTGTTTGACTACAATCCATCGCACAGGCTGCATTAGCGGGCGTGCTATGACGGTCTGTTTACCTCTGCCCTAATTGGCTGTTGAACTTTCAGAAATCCCCAAATTAACTCCGCCCCCCCATCCGTACCCCCCCGATCCTAACACTCATGTGCACAACAAGATAATATATAACCATATATGAAATGATGATTAACAATTAAACTGCAATTATTAGCCTGGTTTAAAAGCTATTTTTAGTACTTTTGTCAGTTTTTAACATTTGAATACAGGTGCCCCTCAAGACAATATGAATAAATAATGACAATAAAACAACAGTTATATAACTCTGATTTCACTTTTGATTCTCTTTACTAGTTTGGCCATGCTATACGCTGTGCCTCTGTCAGACCCCTGATGGAACATGAGAAGTTTTGTCAACGTTGACGTGATGTTGTGGGATAACACTGACACAACATCTTGAATGCTGTGGGAATGTTTCATTACGGCCAGGCCTTTTTATTTTTGTATTTTTGGTGACTGGCTTTGAACCTGATCTCAGCTACACTGACTTCCTTCCCAGAAGGAAGTTTCTGATCAACTGCATTGTGGTGTTTCACTTCGAGGAGAAAAGTAAGTTGTCTGGTTTTGTCTCAATACGTTTTTGCTGGCATGTCAGAATGTTGCCCTTGGCTTGTGTCCAGTTGGGCATTATCTGAGTGTTACTGAAGCCAGATTTTCTCATTCAAAACCCTCCAATATTATCATGGAAGAATTTACCTCCCCATAACTTAATGGAAAGCACCGTTGTGCTTTGTAGGTGATGTTTGTCTGTTTAACCACAGTGGGAAATGATTGTGCTACTATCTTTTTGCATGTTAAAGGTCTGCCAGTGTCAAAGGTTATGATCTTATCTCTTCGAGTGTAACAATAGAGCTCATTGTTCAAAGTGGACCCATATCCAGTGCCTTTGACCAACACTATTCATTGTGTTTGCTTTCAGCTGCAAAACATCCAGAAGTTATACATGGGTCTCCTCATCGAATACGACCTGTTTCCTGAATCAGCCCTACATATTGTAACAAACAAATAATGTGGCTGTGCTTCTCATTGGCTCAGCTGCATAATGCAATTGTGTTACAGGTAGCAGCTCCCTCTGTGTATTTAGAGACCTGAATTACATTTATTATTGTCATTTTACTGCTGTCAGCAGTGAGATAAAGGGGGAAAACACCCCTAATGTCTGTTTGACGCTATCAATCCACCATACGTGAATCATCAGAGCCAGAGATTTTGTATTATTAATGAATGTGACAAGATAAAAGCTAGTTGTGAAACAGCTCACAAACTTCCCCCCTCGAGCGGAAGAAGAGCTATTTTCATTTATGTTGCAGAATACACAGTGAGGCAAGTCTGGCCCCCTGCCTTCAACATCACTGAATAGGCGTGGGCTCCAGATTCCCTGAGGGCCCAGATCCTCACTACTGTTTCCTGAAAAACCTTAGTAACCCCTCACTCTAGAGGGGAAGTGAGATTTCATGAGCGGCGGGGATCCATTAGGGGACGTCCGGGATAGAAGCATGAGACCGAAAACCGCCAGGGTCATCTTCCTTCTTCTGGTTACCATTGTGATGGCATGAAGGCTATGTCTCGGTTGTGTTTGTGGATCTAGGCTATTGTGCCTGAACCCTGTGTCTTGCTAACATTTTTGGATAGGACACACAAACAAAAAGAAAATACAGATAAGCAAGCACTTTCAACATTGAAAAACACATTTTTACATCCTGACAGCTGATGTTAAGACAAATGACCATCTGTATAAATGGCAAGGTATACAAAAAAATGGTCAGACCATAGGACTATTGTCAGACCATAGGACCTTTAATTCATAATGAACGCGCAAACACAAAGTGTTTTTCAAGGTAATGTGGCGATTTATTTTTCGATACGTGAACTGTTGGTACGCCTGTGGATGGAATGGAAATAGGGAAATGAGATACAATCACTGACACGGATCTCCTTGCACTTTTCTCCTCATTTCCTCATCTATGGAATCCCAACAAAGGGGAAGGCCAACTTTACCAGCAATATACAATATACAGGATGTACTAACACTCATGTACACAACAAGAGAAGATATAACCATATATGAAATGATGATTAACAATTAAACTGAAATTATTAGACTGGTTTAAAAGCTATTTTTAGTACTTTTGTCAGTTTTTAACATTTGAATACAGGAACATTTTGGAACATACAGGAACATTTTTGGATAGGACACACAAACAAAAAGAAAATACAGATAAGCAAGCACTTTCAACATTGAAAAACACATTTTTACACCCTGACAGCTGATGTTAAGACAAATGACCATCTGTATAAATGGCATTTTCATTATAAATGAAATTATTAGACTGGTTTAAAAGCTATTTTTAGTACTTTTGTCAGTTTTTAACATTTGAATACAGGAACTGTCATGGCAGATGGTGTCCGCTTTGCCAAAATGTGTCCGGGGTGATGTAATCGGAATTTTGGACTGTAGTTGCTATGCCAACATGACGAGCTCGCATTCCTGAGTGAGAAAACCCAGAAGAATGTGTCCGGGTATCCGGGTGACGTCATTTAGCTACGAATAAGCTGTACAGCTAAGTTAGCTGCCTTGCTACGAACATAATATATGAATTATAATATATAATTATATTATAATTATATAGCCAGCTAGCTACGAACATAACAATATGCATTGTCTGTTCAGCTGTACAGTTAAGTTAGCTGGCTAGCTACGAATATAATGTATGGAAGGTGGCTGAGCAAGCAATTGTTATTCGTAGCTAGCCACCTTCTAGCTAGCCAGCTAGCTAGTTTTACAACTAAACAAGCAATTGCTATTCGTAGCTAGCCACCTTCCATACATTATATTGTACAGCTGTACAGCTTATTCGTAGCTAAATGACATTACCCGGACACATTCTTCTGGGTTTTCTCACTCAGGAATGTGAGCTCGTCATGTTGGCATAGCAACTACAGTCCAAAATGTGATGGCATGAAGGCTATGTCTCGGTTGTGTTTGTGGATCTAGGCTATTGTGCCTGAACCCTGTGTCTTGCTAACATTTTTGGATAGGACACACAAACAAAAAGAAAATACAGATAAGCAAGCACTTTCAACATTGAAAAACACATTTTTACACCCTGACAGCTGATGTTAAGACAAATGACCATCTGTATAAATGGCAAGGTATACAAAATACAAGTCATCCAGGATAATTGTACCAAGTTAATAAACTTTGTGCATGTGGTAACAAGACCAGAATACACACACACACACCTTATTATATACTCTTTTTGCACTTTACTGCTATTTGCACTGGTTAGATGCTAACTGCATTTCGTTGTCTCAGTACTTGTACTTTGTGCAATGACAATAAAGTTGAATTTAATCTAATCTAATCTAATACGCCCACTGATTTGAGCACACATACACACACCAATGGAAGAAATTGGACACCCTGGAAGGAACTGATTTTGATTTGACAATGATTTGATTTGATTGCCCTGAACTGAATTGACTGACAATGCACAGAAATTGGACTGAGTGCAGAATTTTTTATACTTAAACAAGTGCACTCACCACATTTAACTTTTATTTTGGGGTACATTCTCTCACATTCTCGAATAACATAAGAACATAAGAACATAAGAATACATAATGACGAGAACAGGCCGTTCGGCCCATCTAGGCTCATCATGTCCTAATCTAAAGAGTATCTAGTACTGCATCTAGCCTGGACTTGAATAGCACAAGTGTTTCTGTCTCTACTACCCGACCTGGCAAGCTGTTCCAGGTATTGACAACTCTCTGTGTAAAGAAAAACGTCCTAATATCTGTGCGGAATTTGCCTGTAACTAATTTCCACCTGTGGCCTCTTCCCTTTTAGGAATTTAAAAACCTCAATCAAATCCCCCTAAATCTCTGTTTGTTAAGCTTAAATAGATTGAGTGCCTTAAGTCTATCATCATAACTTTTACCTTTCATACCAGGTATCAGTTTAGTTGCCCTTCTTTGAACTTTTTCAAGAGCTTCTATATCTATCTTGTAGTGCGGTGCCCAGAACTGCACACATAATTCTAAGTGAGGTCTGACAAAGGCATGATATAACATTAATATAACCTCTTTTGATTTATACTCAATACTTTTTGCTATGTATCCCAGCATCCTGTTGGCTTTATTCACTGCTGTAGCACATTGCTTTGATGCAGATAGGCTTTGATCAACTACAATTCCTAAGTCCTACAATTCCTACTAACTTTTCTCCTCCCATAAAATGCTCCCGTCTAATGTTTTTATTTCCCACATGCATAACTTTACATTTAGCAATATTGAATGTCATCTGCCATCTGTCATCTCTCTTTTATTATTTTCATTCCTTTGGTATCTCCTCAGGTAATGTTATGTATATATTTTGCATTAGAATTTTGTATATTGTATTTTGTATTTATCTGTGAAATCTATTACATGCATATTGTGATTCATTGTATTATAATTTTTTTACTTAATCATTTCATATTGAAATTACATTGATTGAAGCTACGTGAAACATGAATTTGAACGTCTTAATAATTTACTCATGTTTTAAACCTTGGGGCGTGTTGTGTATTGTTTGGGGTGTGTCTTTAATTATATAGAGTAGTCTGTAACTATCTTAATAAACCAATCTCCTACCGAACCTAGATTTTAGACTGTTTCCACACAGGTACAGTATTTTCCTCGTCATATGGGCTACAGAGGCACAAGGAGATTTTACACACAGCTATATCTGCAACAGGAGCAAACAGACAAGGTGTATTTACCTAATACATAAGATCACTGTATTGCAAACAAGACAGGCACAAGAGGTGTAGAAGAACCACTATTGGCAGTGGGTGAGGTCACTGTTAGATGACATAATCCGAGGAGAAGCAATAACAGTTTCCCCCTCCGGATGTTTTTTGAGGAACATCATTTTATGTCTCCTACTGTATTTTATAGAAGGCTCCCATTGCAGAGGATGACATAACCCCCACTGGAGTCAGCAGATAAGAGCTCTCTGAGGCTCCTGAGGCAAAGGCCAAGGTCCTTTGGTGTAGTGGGCCAAAGGGCTTTTACCAGAAGATATGTGTCTAATGGTCTCTGACTTTCACCAGGTCAGGGCTCACTGCTGATGGCCTTAATTGTACCCTGCAAGACTCACTCCCTGTGTGTGTGTCTCTGTGTGTGTGTGTGTGTGTGTGTGTGTGTGTGTGTGTGTGTGTGTGTGTGTGTGTGTGTGTGTGTGTGTGTGTGTGTGTGGGTAAGGAAGAAATCACATAGATAGATTCTTAAGAGCTGGAGGCTACTGGAGCCCCCCTTTATAAGAAGAAACCTAAACACAGATGTTAAAGGTGGTATTTGCAATACCCTGCTTTGCCCAGGTCACTGACTGTGGCCAGATTGGAGATTGGACCAGGGCTGATCAACATCCCTGTAATGAAATAATGACAGTACAACAAGCATAAAAAGAAAAGTATATGTGTGTATGTCATTATGGTATGGAAGGGAGGAACCTAGAACTGTGTTCGTATCAAAGACAGGATCAATGCAATTCATCAGCGAAAATATCTCAGTTGTCATACTTCCTCAATATTTCCCCCTTACTCATGCAATAAAGAGGGCAAGCACACACACACACACACACATGCATTCATACACACACACACACACACACACACACACACACACACACACACACACACATTCACTGTGAGATGCTGGAGTAATCCAGTGATCTCCCTCGCTGAGGTCATAAGTGAAGGGTTGTTGTGTAATTTTCCTCCCATTCGGAGAAAGCATCTTGTGACTGGCTCTTTTGAAATAAAGCCTCTCCACTCCGTGTTTCCCCTATCTAAAGCGTGATTTACAGGAAACTGTGGTGACCGTGAGTTTTTTTATTATTGAGCTGGATGCCTTTGGACCTGTATTCTAGACTCTCCCATGCTATCAGCCCCATAGCCCAGCGGTTTATTGTATCTATAAACATAGTCCTTCTCTATTGTCTAAAGGCTTCCTTGCTCGTAAAAGTTAGGGGGATGAAGGATGTTCCTAGAAGAATGTTGAGTACTTTGTGCTTGAAATAGGGAAGGCTAAAATGTAACTTATAAAGGTCTAGCTGTCCTGATTTTTGATTGTATTGCATGAATAGCAGGTGTAGTCATTTAAATAAGGATTGTCCATAGGCAAGCAGTTCCTATTTTCTAAATTTCACCTGAAGTAGTGATAATACCTTTGCATTACACTAACAAAACAACTGCACACCTGGGCAGGCTTCTGTGGCAGGAGCATTATAGATCACAGTCACATGAGAGATAAACATCTTTCACATTCTCCATCTTCAATACAGCAAATCACCAACTTGTTTTATTGGTATGTGCTGATGATGCTCCGCTCGACTCAAATGTTAGCCAGTTATATTTATATTTATGTATTATTCAATATTTAAAGTTATATCTGATCAGATACATTTTGCAGCATCACATTTTTAAGGAATGCTTCACTACTACTTATAATGTCAAGCTTAAATATAAAAAATCTTGTTTGTTTTTCTCCACGAAATTTGGTCATTATTTTGTATGAATTATCATATGTATTGTGGCAACCTGGCAGGCGGAGCCATGTGCAGGGGTTCATGTGGTGCCATCTACAGGTCACACGCCGACCTCGCAGGACCAAAACGACTGCCACCTGCAACTAATCAACCAATCAACACCCAATGAACAGTGAATAAAAGGAGCCAGGTTTGCCTAGTGCAGGGAGAGAAACAAAGGGAGAAGAGGAGGACAAGTTGTAGAAGTGTTTGGAAGGTGGAAAGGAACCCTGTGATGTCTGTAGACCAGCCAGGGTTAGGAGAAGCTTTGGGTAAGGGGTTAGCTCCCCAGAGTGGAAGAAACCTTATTTTTTTGTTTAAGTGTAGAGATTTTGAGTTGTGTTGGACTGTTTGTTTAAATGTTCAAGCTGTTTAAGTGACTTCCCCATTGTTGGAGGGAAGCCGACAGGATGTTCGCTGCGCATAAGAGTGGCCCTGTAGTACCGGGTTACGGTCGATGGCCTGGTGAGTGCCGTCTCGCAGGAGACGTTACTTCGCCTTTGTCACTACTGGTCGCAGGACTACGGCAGCGAACTAACGTTACTAGGGGGGTGGGGATTGACATAAAATAGCGGGTCTAATTGGCTATTAAATTGGGAGAAAATGGGAGAAAATCAGAAACAAAATATTAAAAAATAATTAAAAAAGTTTTTACTTTGTTTTTCTGTATAATAAATTGTGATGTCCTCTACTTACTTTTAATCATATAAAAGAATAAACAATACAAGTGAATGACTTCTCTTCATTCAATGTGAGAAGTGCCCAATATATGTATGTACAATTATCATGCTAGATTTTTTGCCAGCGATCAGTTTTTCCAGCCTCAAATTTTGAAAATGAAAGATTGAAAATGAAAGTACAGTACTAGACAGCAGTGACTAATTCAGTATACTAAACATCTAGTGACCATAACTGAGGTATAAATACAAGTATATTAAAAGTAAAATATTGAGCTAATATTGGCTTTGAAACTAATGGTACATGATTATAATTAATCCAGTGTTTAATTAAATCAGAGTTCATTGTTGTTGGGGGACCAGACCTGAAAGTATTTAAGCTTGAGATTGTGTGGCAGAACAGCTGATTACTGATCCTTTTGTACCTGTGAGCAATTAACGTCACTTTGGAAGTGGTTGTGTAGCAGGAGAGTAGTGCTTCAACGTGAGACTAGTTTTCTGTGATGTACTGTTCAATTTGTGCTGAATTTTATATACAGGTAGATGCCAAAATAAGGTTAACACGAGTAAATGAAGGGTTCTGGCAGCTGTTATGGTGTGTGGTGCATGGTATGGACCTGGCATGGTTTAGATCCACTCAACCCCTGTGATCACATTCATCCTTTGGTGAAACATTTCTAGAATGGTGTTGCATCCCCTCAATAGAGGTAAAGACTAGAATCTATGCCAAGGCACATTGAAGCTGTTTTGGCAGATTGTAGCGGCCCAAAGCCCTATTTGGCGAAAGGATGGTTCCTCAGTGTGTGACACCAACTGTCAAACATGGAGGAGGAAGCGTAATGGTCTGGGGCTCTTTTGCTGGATCCAGAGTCGGTGACTTGCACAGAGTGACTGTTAACCCACGTTAACTCATTACTTGTTCCCTGAAAAGGGCCTTTTTTTTATAACTCTGAAATGTACATTCTTTTTCAGTTTTTGGTAACCTACATTTTTTTCCTCTGGCAGTTTACCGCGTACCTTTGTACCATTTCAGGTTATTCACTGGACTTGAACTGCTTACATTTCAGTAAAAGTTGGAAAATGGGGGTGTTCTAAAACTTTTGACGGTAGTGTATTTTAAGCTTAGTAAGAGTATATTCCAAGTGGTTGTGGCAATGCATATTTGGTATGATGTATCAAGATGCTTATAATATACGCCATTTACCAGACGCAGTTGTGAACCCACAACCTAAACGTTGTTAGTGCCATGCTCTACTTACTGAGCCACACAAAACCACATAATAAATCCCAAGTTACTTTTTGTTTTAAACTGGTGGATGTTCCGATACAAAACAAATTGTGCTGAAAAGAATCAAAACTTATCAAAGTACACAACTGAAGGTCACACACATTTTTAAAATTGAGTTTTACTTAGTATATACACATTGTGTAAAATCAGGGTTTTCTTAATTATATACACATTTTTTAAAGCAATCTGATACAAGCTCATACAAATTTTATTTTTATTTTTTTTCATTATCCCAATACTAATCCACTGTACAAAAGAAAGTGCAAAATATCAGCATATGTGCAGTCTATCTGCCTGGGCTTCAGTGCTGTTGTCTAAAAATTAAGTTATTGAAATAAACATTGACTTTCACATTGATGTCCCTGTTGCCACCTTTAGGTGACATTCTAAAACATGGTAACACAATAATGCCATGGGTGCATTCCATAATTTAGTCTTTTTGAACAAATCAGTGCTTCTATCATTTTTCCCTGTGGTTTATAACCCATCTTCCTGAGTGGGCAAACAACTTTGGAGCACACAGGTGAACACGCACATATGGCAAGCCAACAGCTTCACAAAACCTGTAAAGCCAAAGAAACCACATCAAACAGTACAGTATATACATGTCAATGACACTGCCCGTGCATGATTTCACCAAACGGTTAAGTGATCGCCGATCATGATCATTCAAGATTTTTTTCCGACCACATTTCTTCCTTGAAGATGATGGTTCACCACTATCCTTCCAGGTTTTAATAATGCGTTGGAGGGCTGGCGGATGGCCCAGCGGTCTAGTGCACCGCGCTTTGGAGCGGTGTGCGCTGCCCGTCAGAGACGCGGATCGAAACCCGCGTTTCTACCAGACCGGCCCTGGTCGTCAGCCCGATCGGAGGTGGCATTTGGCTGTCCGCCTCCGGGGGAGGGGGGAAGGAGAGCCGGCACGAGTCCGCCGAGGAGAAGGTTAATGGAGTCCGTGGAAGATCTTCGTCTCGAAAGAAGGCGGGGAAATAGGTCCAGGAATACGAATCTCGTTCCCGGAGGACGGGCGGCGGACTCGTGAGGGTGGGGAATTGAAAATAAAATAGAGGGTATAATTGGCTACCAAAATTGGGAGAAAATCAGAAATAAATTTAAAAAAAATAATAATAATGCGTTGGACAGTTCTTAACCCAATTTTAGTAGTTTCAGCAATCTCCGTAGTTGTTTTCTTTGCTTGATGCAGGCCAATAATTTGACCCTTCTGAAACAGATTAACATCTTTTCCACGACCACAGGATATGTCTTCCGACATGGTTGTTTAAGAAATGAGAAGCTACTTCACTGCATCAGTTAGGGTTAAATAACTTGTTGCCAGCTAAAACATATGAATCACTGCAGTAATTATCCAATGGAAGGCTCTTACCTATTTGCATAATTAAATCCAGGTGGTGACTTTTTTTTTGGCCAGGCAATGTATTTCCATAAAATGTGATATTGATAATGACATTATATTATGCATTGCTGATGATATGACTTAAAACATTTCAGTTGAATTTGAAATGTTCAATTCTAACCATGGTCCCGTCCCGTCACTGCAATGCCCTCCGTTAATTCGGGAGGGTCTGAGTAAGGGCGCACGTCCTCTGAATCGCACACAGCCAGCCGCCACTTCTTTTTACTCTCTGTGCAACTTGTGCAGCTGAGGCAGGCAAACTGCAGGAGCCAGACCAACCAGAGGAGTCACTGTTGCACCAGGGAGAGTGGCTACAGCAGGGCGCAGCTGACTACAGGTAACTGAGACAGGTTACAGATTGGCTTCTTTAAATTCCCAGCCCAGAAGGTGGGTCAGAGTTTACCTGACAAAGACCTACAATGGTCAAAATGTGCTGCCTCTACTTTGTCCAATGTTTGTAAACTCATCTGGGTAATTATATATTTGTGTTTTTTTGTCTGTTGGGCAGAATTGAGCATGTCTTCTTGTGTAGCCCTGCTGCATACTGTGACAGGATGCCACTATAACAAGCTCTGCACCGAGTCCTCAGGTATTCTTCTCCCTGTAACTGAGAGAGGCAAATAGCCCGCAGACAGAAACCTCCCTGGGCAATGCTATGGCCAATTATGGGTCATCCTGGCACTGGCATTGTCGAGTTTCGATCTGGACTGTGGGACTCATCACTGCCCACAGAGCTAGTGCTCTCACTGGACGCACCACCCAAGAGCATGCTAAATACCATTTAATATGGTATTCATATTAAATACGGATTGTTAAGTAGTTCGAAGAACATCTTTCAAGGAAATCACCGAATGTTGAAAAAAATGAACAGTAGTATCGCACAGTAACCAGCTCACTCATCCTCATTCATTCATTATCTAACCCGCATATTCCTGGTCATGGTCGCGGGGGGGGCTGGAGCCTATCCCAGCATGCATTGGGCGAGAGGCAGGAATACATCCTGGACATGTCGCCAATCCATGGCAGCGACCAGCTCACTGGTTATCACTACTATTAGCGAGGGCTAAAAGTGCCACAGAGCAGTTGAGAGGACTGAAACAAAGTACACTGAAATACTATACAGTGCATGAAGAGAAAGGTCTCTAAGGCATCTAAAGTTTGACTTATTCCAAAAAAAGCTTATTCAGGGTGCACAGTGTCTTTACAGGTTTGCCATCCCTGACTGGTTCACTAGCACTTCTCTGGCTCCTGCAGCATTTGCTGCCTGGTGGATCCCGTGCTGGTCTCCATCACGGACCCCTGCCTCTTCATCCACTCCAGCAGGGAGAACCGCAGCATGAGGAAGAATCCTGCAACGTAGCACAAACTCACCTTGGTTATGGGCCATCTTTTTCCCCACGCTCCTGTACTTTTACATTTTAGCCCCCAGGTGGCTCAACCGGAAAAAGCACTTGCCCAGAGTGCAGGTTGCCTGATTCCCTGGCAGCGCCAGCTGGGCTCTGGCCGGGGAGTACAGCCCTGGGCAGTGGCGATTTTAGGGTTTTAAAACAGGTGGTGCAATGGGCAGAAATCATTTTCTTTTCAATGTTTTTTACATTGATTTGAAAATTTTAATATTTTCATCGCAAAAGTGCACACCCTGCACCCATGGTAAAATCGCCACTGGCTCTGGGGGGCGACTGGCTGAGTGGGGAGGGAAGCTGGCACAAGCTCGAGGCAGGTACAGAAAGCTTCCCTGCGTGTATCGGATTCATGGGCAGCGGCAACACGGGTCCGTATTGAGGGAGGCGGTTCGCTCGCCCTTGTCACTACCAGCCCCAGGGTAGCGGCTGGTCCCATAGTTGCAGTCAGTGGACTCGCAGGGAGGGTAATTGAATCAATAGAGGGTACAATTGACCACCGAATTGGGAGGAAGTCTGGAAGGAATTACAATTTTTATTTTATTTTTCCCCATTTTCTCCCAATTTGGTGGCCAGTTTTACCCTCTTCTTGTTTAACTACCCACCTCTTGTGCTCATGCTGACTTCCCTCCCCCCTCCCCCCTTCAGTTGTTGTGGTAACCTTTTTCTTCCCATATGGTAGATAGAAATACCACCAAGGCTTAACACAGTGTCCTTCATTATCTTTTATATGTATACACATTATATATAAATGATCAATTATATTTCAGTTCTATTTGAAGATCATGGCTGATGGGATCTATTTACTCTGATAATGTTCTCCACTAAGTCAAACACCCATCACATGTTGAACTACGCACAGGATGTTTGCTAATCAGTTTAATCTGTTTTCCCCTGTTGACTGACTGTCTGTTTGCTGTAATCATTTCTTATCATGAGCGAATAGATTGAGACTAAAGGAATATCCAAACACACGTGCCAATGCCCCAACATCCAACCCGTTACTTGTGAAATTAGAAATGTGAAATGAAAAACCTCATAATTTTTCTCATATAAAACATTCTCCCAATGCCTTTTTAACACAACATTTCTCATTTCACTGTTTTATACAGGTAACTGCCAAAATAAAGGAAACACTTGAGTAAATGAAGGGCTTTAGGCTGTTTTGGTGTGGGGGGCATTTTCTTGGCATGGTTTAGGTCCACTCAGCCATGTAGATAGAGGGCACGGTAAACAGCAATAAATACAAAGTCATTCTGAGTGATCACCTTCATAATATGCTGAAGCATTTTTGTTGTTGTTTTTTTGTGTCTGATTTTAGTAGCCAATTCAACTCAACCCTATTTATTTTGAGCCCACCGCCCGTTCTCCGGTTCAAGGAACTTCGCCCACCTGCTCTTTAGGAACGCCCCCTTACTGCTTCTCAGCAAGCTCGTGCCGACTTTCCCTCCCCCCACCCACTGGGGCAGACAACCAAATGCCGCCCCCGATCGGGGCTCTCGGCCAGAGTCGGACTGACACGGTCGGATTTTGAACAAGCGAAACCGCAATAGGTAGCTCATACTCACAAAGTGCCAGTCAATGGGGTGTTAGACCCTATGCTATTCGAGGCCCCTATGGTGAAGCATTTCTATCCTGATGGGAGTGGTCTCTTCCAGGATGACAATGCTCCCATCCACAGGGCACGAGTGGTCACTGAATGGTTTGACGAGCATGAAAACGATGTAAACTATATGCCATGGCCCTCTCAGTCACCAGATCTCAACCCAATTGAACACTTATGGGAGATTCTGGAGCGGCGCCTGAGACAGCGTTTTCCACCACCATCAACAAAACGGCAAATGATGGAATATCACATGGGAGAACAGTGTTGCATCCCTCCAATAGAGTTCCAGACACTTGTAAAATCTATGCCATGGTGCCGTGAAACTGTTCCGGTGGCTCGTGGTGGCCCAACGCCCTACTAAAACACATTATGTTGGTGTTTCCTTCATTTTGGCAGTTTCCTGTAGTTGGGAAAAGGATCCGTGCCTTTAGAGGTAAGCGTCAGGTTACCTCTAGCTCAGGGGTGGGCAATTCCGGTCCTGGAGGGCCGGTGTGTATGCAGGTTTTTGTTTCTACCAATTACCCTGGCTCAATTAGCTAATTAGTTGGATACGCCAATGCTGGTTCACTTGTCGATTACACCACAGTAACATGTTTCACATGGGAACACAAGAAGAGTTTTCAGCTGTCATTCATGGGCTTAGCGAAATTTAGCTAAAATGTCAGACCACATAAATGATTGAGCTAATTAAATAATTAAGAGCAGAAGTTGGCATGAAATCCAGAAATGGATACGGCCCTCCTTGCCCACCCCTGCGTCTAGCTGGTCAGTCCCTGGCCTGTCGCTGGGACGGCCTCTGGAAGGAGTATGAACTCACCCTGCAGGGAGTTGACGACGCAGAACAGGAACAGGATGGCCTCGGAGAGGGCGCCGTAATTGAGGAAGGCCAGGCCCCAGGTGCAGCCGAACAGGCAGCTGAGGCCCCAGATGCTGAGGAAGGTGGCCCGGTTCTGTTTCCACTCCCTCCGGGTCTGCACCTGCCTCAGGACCAGGAACAGCATGACCACGCCTGCGAGGACCACGCCTACTGGGAAGCTCACGTTGGTCACATAGTGAACCAGCACACCTCTGTCGCCAAGCTTGATCCAACACCTGCCAGGAGACAATGTGTGAAGAAAGCGAAACATTCCTCAATATCGATAATATGTAATGACTTAATTGGGAGTTTGATCATCTTACAAATCAAAAATGATGAGTTTGGATGATATTGGATTCCGCACCTGCATCATAACTTGTATTATGAAATGATTCAATATTTAATACATTTTGCCAGGTCTCTCAAAAGGTTAGATAAATAAAATAAAAAATAAAAAATAAAAATAAAAAATCATTTAAATTATTTTATTAGTATATAAAGAAGACTCTTTTATTATATTATTTGATTACATAAAGAAGCTTTTATTTATTTAAATGTCGTTGGGTCAGCAAATGAGTAAATGTAAAAAGAGAATTAGCCATTGTAAGTTCCAGGGCCAACAAAACCCATTGCAAACACGCTGCACTTACATTTTGTAGGGATTGTTGATGTCGTAACTCGGTACAACCTCCAGGGTGCCGTATATGTCCTTTATCGACACAAGCACAATGACGAGGACCGCCGGAAGACCTGATGGGTGGAAATAATGGTCTTTAATCCCCAGACAGATGAGCAAATGTGGTGCGTTCAAAAAGGATGATCTCATGTTTTGTAGGAAACGTGCACAGCAGTACCTTTCGGCTGAACTCTAGAAACGGCCCTAGAATTAGTTTTGATTACAATTTTTGTCTTTTATTACCATTTCCATCTGCTAACTTTTTTTGTAAGCAAGTTTAGTTCATTTTCATTTGTAATATAGCACCAAAAGCAACCAATGAGGCATAAACACTCTATTAACCTTAGGTTTTTTTAAGTAATAAAACTGACATACAATGAACTTGTACGCTGACATGCAAGGAACTCGGAACTGTCTAAGAAATCCATGTCTTGCCCACGTTAAAGTACACATCCTCAATGGCGCAAGCTAGACACCACGCACGATGATCACCCCGAGTGCCAACCAATCAAAAAAACTCCATCCTTCTTCCTGTCAGTGGACCACCTGGGACCTTATTTTGCTACAGTGCATACAAAAAAGGTCTACACGCCTATACCACTTGTCAATACAAACAAAAGGTTTCGTGAGGATGGTCTACCGACAGACGGAACATGTGGCATCTTCATGTGACACACGTTGCTTGGATCTGTCCAGATGTTACGATGAAAAAAACACAGGACTGTAGGAATGTAGGAAACCTGGGATAGCATAGCTTTGCAATACCGCTTGTCTATTGTGTGCCAGGGATGTGTCCAAATTACTCTCTGCGCATGCGTACTTATGTTTGCATGTGCTGTAGGTTTCCACGTACCGAAGCCCACAAGGCTCAAGAGGCGGTGGTTCTGGAAACGATCCATCACCCTGTAGACCAGCATGAAGGCGCTGAAGACCTCGATAGCCATCCAGGTGAAGGAGCAGAGCAAGGAGTAGTGCAGCGCCGCCCCCACCACCCGGCACAGCGTCTCTGTCCCCACGTTGGCCAATACCCCGGTGGACATAAACAGCAAGCAGAGCAGCAGGAGTGCTATTGCCAGGTTACGATGGATGGGTATGGATGAAGGACGGTCCTGGGGCTTTCTCCTACGACAGGAGGAAAACATCATCAGCAACACATTTACATTGACATTTTCGGCATTTAGCAGACCTACTGCCATCAGGGTCTCACTTCTGTGGATTTACTGGTTTTTCATGTGAAAACATTTGAAACTCATTTCATTTTTTTAATGTTTGGTCGTGATTGTGGCCTTTTCTTGTGTTCAAGTGCAATCCCTCTCTTTCTCACAGAGACAAACACACACACACAGCCACGAAACAGGCACACACACCACACACACCCACAGAAACATGCACACACACACCCACAAAACATGCACACACACCACACACAAAACACCCACAAAACAGGCACACACACCACACACACCCACAAAACACGCACACACAACACACACACCCACAAAACACGCCCACACACACCACACAAACCCACAAAACACGCACACACAAAACACACACACACAAAACACACACACACACACACACACACACAAATCACACACTCACACCACACACACCCACAAAACACACACTCACACCACATAAACCCACAAAACATGCACACACACCACACACACGTATAAAACCCACACTCACACCACACAAACCCACAAGACATGCACACACCACACACACGCATAAAATCCAGACTCACACCACACAAACCCACAAGACACACACACAAACCCACAAAAAGCACACCCACCACACACCCACAAAACACCCACACACACCCACAAAACACGCACACACAACACACACACCCACAAAACACGCGCACACACCACACACACCCACAAAACACGCACGCACGCCACACAAACCCAGACAGGCAGTTATGCGCACAGAGCTTTTTTTGTACGATTAGGGACATGACTAGCCACTGGACTTTATTTCCCAGCAAAGAGTTGGGTTGAACATGACCACTGGATGTTCAGTGTGTCACGCGTCCTCTGAATCGGAGCAGCACAGTACCTCAGCGCCTTGGTCAGCAGGAAAATGAGGCCCACGCAGCTGCAGAATGAGATGGCACAGCACACACCGGAGATGTACGTCAGGGCCTCCAGGTGATCCACCATCGACCCCGGCCTCAGCTCCTGAGGGAGGAGAGAAGCGTCCACAAAGTTCTGAACACAAACACAGACTGAGACCCGAACCTGCGGCACTTCCCTCCATTTTATTATCCCTGAAAAGTGCCAAACTCTCTGTGCAGGGATGGGGTATGCCCCTCCGACCCGTAACTTGGCATATGGCATATCCAGTCCAACTATGCACAAAAAACTATCAACACTTTGTTCAAGATAGATTGTTCTTGTTTGAAAACTTTTCGAAATAAAATCAATTGTAAATCACATATAAAGCATGTACAAACTAAGTTGTCAAGAAGCATTTCAGTAATAAACAAAGCAAAGCAGGTTCTGGATCACAAATCACTCCATATTCTCTACTATTCACTAGTTTTACCATATTTAACCTACTGCGTGGAAGTCTGGGGCAATAATTACAAAAGCTCACTAAACTCAATAACTATACTTCAGAAAAGAGCCGTACACATCATCAACAAGGTTGGATATCTGGACCATACTCATTCACTATTCTTACAGTCAAAAATATTGAAATTTATTGATATTGTACTGTATCAAACTGCACAAATAATGTATAAAGCCAAAATTAATAAACTCCCAGAAAGCATTCAAAACTTGTTCAGCACACGAGAGGGGGGTTACAATTTAAGGGGAAATTTTCATTTCAAAAGGCTCAGTTATAGAACAACCATTAAAAGTTTTTGTATTTCAATTTGTGGAGTGAAACTATGGAACGGTTTGAATGTGGGGTTAAAACAATGTCCAACCATAAACCAGTTTAAAAAGAAGTATAGACGCATGGTTTTCCAGAGGTACAAAGATGAAGAAGGGGTTTGATAT
The DNA here is from genome assembly GCA_029706075.1 of Aldrovandia affinis. Classification (NCBI taxonomy): domain Eukaryota; kingdom Metazoa; phylum Chordata; class Actinopteri; order Notacanthiformes; family Halosauridae; genus Aldrovandia; species Aldrovandia affinis. The sequence goes on from JAINUG010000003.1 coordinate 11,098,559, forward strand.
TGGGTTGTTTACAAGAGTTACAGAAGATTGTGGGGCTGCCCGTTTGGGGTAGTGGTGCTGCTGGTGTGGCATGATGCCATTTCTAAGATCACTTGTGGTAATGGTGTGGCTGTGTATGTGTGTAGGGTGTATATGTATGTATATATTTAGAATGTATGTATTATATAAAATGTCATTAAGTTTGACCAATTAGAACTACTACCTGTAGTTCTAATTGAGTAATTTATGATTGAATGAAAAGAGGTGGGATTAAATAAGTGTATACTTCTTCTCACTCCTTTTCAAATATGTTAAAAAAAAGAAGAAAAGTCCATTGTTTGTTCATTGTGTTTTTCTTCTTTTTTTCTCCATTGTTTTCGTTTCGTTATAATGGCGGAGGCCCCGGGGAAGACCCAGGACACGCTGGAGAGACTATGTCTCTCGGCTGGCCTGGGAACGCCTCGGGATTCCCCCGGAAGAGCTGGACGAAGTGGCCGGGGAGAGGGAAGTCTGGGTCTCCCTGCTTAGGACGCTGCCTCCGCGACCCGAAATGGAGAAGCGGTAGAAGATGGATGGATGGATGGATAATGGCTGTTAAGGCTACAGGACTGTATTGGTTTTGTTTTGCATATTTGAAATACAATTCTATCTATCTATCTATCTATCTAAACTTGAGGGGGAAAAAAACATTGACTTTATTAAGGGTTGACGCTTTCGTGCGGTTAAACATAGAGAGAATGCCTGGCGTGTTTGATAAGGGAGTCGCTCTATTTGTTCATTTGTGGTGTGCCTGACCCTGTTTGTCTAGACATCACAGAATGCGTATCAGCAACTCTGTCTGGGCGATCTCCAATGGCATCCTGTACACGTTGCATCCAAACCCACGCTTTTCCTTTCACCTCAGTGTTGACTTGAATTTGCAAATCTTTAACGTATCTTAATCTGTACAGCTTATCTGTTTGGATAAAGAATGGCCAAGCTGCCTTTGAGAACATAAGAATACATAATGACGAGAACAGCCCATTCGGCCCAACCAGGTTCATCAACTGCCTACAGACTAGAGAGTATCTAGAACTGTGTCAAGCCTGACCTTGAAAACCCCAAAAGGACGTGTGGTCGCACACAAGATACATCATTGTTTTTGAATAGCAGCAGTTACAAACAAGTTGTCGCACATGCTTCAGTCAGCTGGGTGACTGCAGTAGTTTTCAGCTGGGATGCAAGGTGCACAAGCAGCCGGTGAGCAGCAGAGGGCGCTCTCTCCCCGGGAGACAGGGCGGCGGTACGCACCACCAGGACGGCGAAGTATGTGAGGTGGTAAAAGCGGCACTCAGTTTCCCCCGTTCTCCTGATCGTGTCGCACCCTTCCCTCCTCCAGGTGACCTCAGCAGGGTCTGCAATACGAGCACAATCTCACCGTCTACACTGATACCTTCTTAAGAGACAAAATTACTGTTACATCAGGACTGTTTACCTCTGGAATGTGATTTTCATACACATGTATCGGTGCCTTTCGTCAAAGTGAAAGTATTATATATTTTCAATTAATTAGAAGTAAGTTAAGAAAAACCAAGAGCGCTATCAGTAACAGTAAATAAAAGTAACATAAATTGTCTGTCATTTTCCTTTAAGTATTACATTTTTTATAAATATATAATATAAGAAATATTAAAATAAAGAAAATAATATATATATTTTTTTACCTTCCCTTGTGTCCCAGAACACACATTTGGTTGATTCATTTTTCTGTAAATAAACAAACAAAAATAAATATATTTCAGCTTCACCACAAGATGGGGCCATTTCCCTACTTTGGCCACATGGCATCAGCTTGCACATGCACATGCAGAATTGAATCATCATCCCTGCCTTTGTTTGATTTTCATATTTCTGTTTGCTTTCAGTAAAGCCCACATATGACCCCTATTTGACTTCACAGCTTTTTCAATATAGTGGCTAATTCCTCGTTCCCAACAAGCAAGCAAGCGTGTATTGGACTGCGGTCAGCAGCAGTTGTCGGTCCAGCCAGCGTTTTGCGAAGACCAGCAGGACCATTCACCAACTACTTTGTAGTGCGCATTTGCTCAATTCTGGCAGACCATTAGCTGTGCCGTTGGCGGGCTGCTAGCGGGCCACTTTATGCTTGGTAGCTGGGTTGTCTGCTAAATGCTTAAAACTTAAAATGTTTGTGTGTGTGTCTTGTTTTTGGCCTTAACACATTTGATGGCACGTTTTCCCCTTTGACACCAGAGTGATGCTGGCTGTTTGAAGTGGCTTTCATGCCGAGTGACTGACACGGTACGAAAAGGCACGCCTTTGGAGCCACACTTTGACACTGTGAGTCTCCATCCCCGTTTCAGCTGAGGTGTGACATGTCTGAAGGCGAGGCGCTCTTTCACTGTGTACTGTATCTGACATAACCATTTCCGATTACCTCCATTGTGATCTAGCGTGGGAATGTTTGACATCTCAGAATTGCTAATTGTGGCTTTTTAAAGAAAAATTAAAGACAGCTATGAGAAAATCAACCCATGGAAACATAGTACTAATAATATTGATTCATCATTCCTGCTTGAACATATACTGTATTAACATCAGTGTGAGTGTGAGGGATAGACCCAGACAGTAATAATGATGGCTATGATGATGATGATGATGATTGGTATTATTATTATTATTATTATTATTATTATTAATAAATAAAAATGTTTTATTAATAATAATATGTATTCTAATATTTATTTATGGATATGCTTCATATTATTTAATCATGATAATAAATATATTCCTATTTGAGCATACACTGTAGTAGTAATAGGTATCAGTTCTAATAATAATAATAATAAAAATAATGAAATGATTCATAGTCATATGATACTGTATCATGATATGAGGGTTTTAGGGTTTTAGAGAGTTTAGAGCTAGGGACAGACCCTGACAGTGGTGAACTCCATGCTCAGTGGAGCGTGTAAGAGTGAAGCGAGGGTTTCTGATCATTTTATTTAGCAGAGGGGAGTAAAAGACACAGATGTTTCAGCTCTAGGCCTTTATCAGTTTGCAAACTCCTCTCTATAGCATATTATATTTGGTTTTACGCACCTAACAAAAAGCTTTGAAAACATTGACTGACTGAGTGCAATGGTAACAACTCTTTTCTTTTTCTCGATTTCATTTTTTTTTTTTGTATGTATAGTTTCAAATTTTTCCAGTTTTTCTCCCAATTTGGTTGCCAATTATGCCCTCTATTTATCTCAATTCACCCTCCCCCATGAGTCCACCACCCGTCCTCCAGGTAACAAGCCAATTTTTCCTGGGCCGGCAGATCCGCCTCCTCCGAGATGGAACCCGACCATGGACGCCCTTCCGCTCTTCAACGAACTCATGCCTGCTCACCTGGGGCGGACAGCCAAATGCCACACCTGATCGTGGATAACTGCCAGGGCCGGTCTGGCAGAGACGGGTTTTGAACCGCGTCCCTGATAGGCATCGCCCACTCGTATCGGACCAACCAAGATACGGTGCGTTAGACCGCTACGCTATCCGCCGCTCCTCCTTTCTTCATTTCTGAAGGGAGGGTTTCCCCTACATGGGCACCACGGGCATGCGCCTTCACTCTCTCACCGCCATGGGCCCGTGACGGAAGATGATCTTTACGGGATCGGGGAGGTTGGCGATGACTTCGTTCTCCACAGAGATTCCCACCACCTCGTTCAGTATCCTGACCTCGCCTCCTCCGTCTCCATCGCCTCTCTTCTGCAGAATGCATTAATGAATAATTGAATGAATGAATCATTAAAAAAACACATATACAGCCACACATAAAATAAATAGCAGCACATCCATTAAAAATGATCGAGGAGGATAGCGGAAAAAGTCAAGGACGTACTTCCATTGTGCCTTTATTTGTACAATATATGCAGGCTTGATGAGACACAGACACAGCACTGCAGGATGAGGCCTGGTACTGTGACCTGATGCAATGGGCTCATACCTGAAATAATATGTTCTGCTTGTAGTAGCTCATCACCATCTTGACATTTCTCTTCCCAGGGGGCATCAGAGAAGATGGCAGCGACACCAACGGTGCATTTTTGAGGGGTTTGCTCTGAGGTCCCTGTGCACAGCACACAAACACACAAACACACACACACACACACACACACACACATTTTATAAACACAGACTTGTTCAGTCTTGCATTTAACAGCCTTTGGGTCGTGGCTCTGTAACCCCACTCTCGGAACCAAAACCAGGCAGAACTACAGCCACCAACTGCAAACCAAGCAGACGGCCTGATTGTGGTTTCCACTTTGTTTCCTTTCACAGTGCTATTCCTGCCCACAGCCTGGCACAGCCAATCAGGATGGCACAAACTGTGATGAAACAGCAGATAATCTACTGGTGCAAAAAGCATATGGATAAACAGCTATTCTCTGAGAAATGTATTAGGCTAGGCTACTAACAGCATGAAGAATGCTTGTTTGATCTGCCCTGAGATTACCCAACTTTTAAAACAGACACATATCTTGCTAGAAAAGCCATTCACTAGAAAGATCACTATAGCAATTGCTTACTATAGATTTCAGTAAAGGACTTCCCTGTTCTGGTGAACTGAAAGCCAGGTAGGCAGTTCTTCTGGTAATATGTAGCAGAGATTTTTTTGAAGTGCTTACGCAGTCTGACAACTCTGCTCTTGGCCCCAATTCTGGATAGCTACGTTACAGGACTGAATACCTTACACATTTTTATATTTTACCACACCGTAACCCCTGTCGTGTATCTTTTTACTTTTATTTTTATTGAGCTATTGATCTATCCTTTTTATTTATCTTGTTTTTATTACTCTATTCAATTTTTCTGTTTCTTTTATGCCTAGTCTGTTTGACCTTGTCTGTTGTTGTCTTGCTTTGTTTTGACTGTCTTGCCTTTGTTTTAATGCTTTATGTATTTTGTGAAGCACCTTGTGCTGGAAAGGTGCTGTACAAATAAGGATATTATTATTCACTGTCCTTCTCGTTCGGCCCAACAGTAAGAAACTGTGGAAAGAGACTGAAACTTGGCAGTTGCCCCTGATATCTGGCTCCGATAGTGGAAAAGCCCCCTCTTGGCGATGTGTGTGACGGGAAGTTGTCCTCTTACCGAAAAGATGATGTCCAGGCCCTGGAAGCCCTGTTTCAGCTCCCTCGTAGACACCTCTGCACAGGGAAGGTCCACCTCTCCCATTATACCTGATCTCAGCGCCAGGTGTTCAATTCTGCAGGGCCAGGAGAACAGAGACAGGGGTCAGCACCATGGCCCTCTCCGTCCCACAGGGAGTCTGCCTCCAAGCACTGACCTTGGATCATTTAAAGGCATACTAAGCGATTTGATATCATCGCTAAGTGGCGGGGCGACTTCCTAAACAAACACATACAATCTGCGATCCAACCATTAGCCACACCGAGCACTAGTTGTTCCTGTCCACCACCTAGTTTATGTGAGAAGAAGAAAAAGAAAAGAACAACACTAGCAAGCTATGGAACCTAAATGCAAAAAAAACTAAACTTTGAATACAAAATGTACTTGTAGAGACAGATGTAGAAAACATGTAAACACTGGAGAGACATTTTTGCGATAGCAAGAGCTGAAAGTGGCATTAGCACCGATGCCGAGATCACATCTTTCCTCTTTGGCAGGTGAGCATTTGCTAGGATAGCTATCACCTGTAACAAGCCTACCTCAACACATTTCTGGAGCTGCAACGGCTACAACCAAGCAGTGACTGGAGGGGCCACTTGCCACGGCTGATCAGGTCTAGCTATAGTAGATTGTATGGGTCTGCGAATTAGTGAATGCCTACATTCCATTACAGGAAATCTGTAATGGAATATATTTACACATGAATTTCCGTTCTATTAAAAAAGAGCTATCGGCTATGAACGGCCAACTGCCAACGCAAGACTATATTCCAAAGAACTACAGGCACTACCTCTCGTGCAGGGACATCAAATTTCTTAGTATACCTTTAAGCTTTTTTTCCCCCACATAAGGGGGTTGAAATTAGGGTTGGCTTGGCCGATCCTGGATGAGCTCCTGGGGGCAGGGAGTATTACATTTCATTTACATTTTAGGCATTTAGCAGACGCTCTTATCCAGAGCAACTTACACAGTTTACATTTCTTTACATACAATCCATTTATACAGCTGGATATTTTACTGAAGCAATTCAGGTTAAATACCTTGCTCAGGGGTACAACAGCAGTGCCCCACCTGGGAACTGAACCTGCAACCTCTGAGTTACAAGCCCAGCTCCCTAACCATTACACTACACTGCCAGCCGAGTATGGAATGAGAGTCTAATGCATTGACCTTCTCCGTCCCACAGCTACAGGAACTTAGAAACTTCTCACTCTGGATGAAGCTCACCAGATCTCTATCTTCAGGGAGGCTGATAGGGTCATCTGACCACTTCTTGTTATTGAGCTCAACTTGTCATGGTCAAGCACGCAGCCAGGCACAGACAGAAAAAAGAGAACACGCAGGAGAATAAGACTTAGCCTTGGTCTACTTACAAGTCAGCTCCATTGGATTCGATAGCTTCCTCACAGAAGTCTTGTTCTACAAAGTAAAAAAAGGAGGAAAAATGAGTCAAACACTTGAATTCATAATACTGCAATGGTACCACCCCACTGGCAGCACTGATGGAATCCGTTGTGCAGCATTAAGCATTGCATCTGAAGACAAATGTTTTTAAAGTCTTACATCTATTATTTCACATATGTTTTTGTTGTTCAAGAGAGGCCTTGCTTACTGCAGTTCTCATTTTCACCGAAGAAGCTGTACATTCTCTGAAGGTTCTTTGTGATGACATCCCCTTTTGTGCTCCCATTCATTATCCCGTATTTCCCAGGAGCGGGCTCGTTGCTTTCTGGTGACAGGAAAGTGCAGCAGGACTCCTGGAGGCCCACGGTCCGACAGAGGGTGTGGTTCCGGTTGCCAATCTCCACCTGCACTAGGTCCAGGAGAGGGTCCCAAAACACACAGAAAGGGCTTTCCCCCTTGTTGGAAATGTGGGGCAGCGGGATCGTGGTGGAGTTCTCGCAGGTTCCCATGATCCTCCCCTGGATCGACAGAGTGCTCTGATTGGCCGCGATGGCGATGGTCTCGCACCCCCTGCTGAGGTCAAACCAGAGATTTCCCGATTTGCCATGGCTCCACGTCCCACACATCTTGAAGTCCCTCTCGCTTTCGGCCCCTCCTGTTTGGATACAGTGTTAAAACCCAGAACATTCCAAAAAGTATTACTTGTATTCTTAAAAGGTACAAGTACAATTAATATGGAGGGCAATTCCATTCCAATTCAGGAAATGAATTGAAATTCAATCCTCATTGAACATTATGTGCAATTTCAATTAATTTCCTGAATTGACTTAACTGAAATGAAATTGGCCCCAACTCTGGTAATTAGTCATATTTACTGAAGAGCACACACATCAGTAATGTATTTTGAGACTCCTGATACAACTTTGCAATCTAAATATTCATCCAAGCTTGCAGGCCCTGCAGTATTTGAGGTTATTATTACCCTGATATATGTATCCATATCTCACCCTGTTCAAGTAGAGCTAGAAAAAGGGCCAGTGTCAGGACCCCTCTTGATTTGTTTCTCTCCATTGCAAGGGAATGACCTTTAACCCCTGCAAAAATCAAGACAAAGAGCACGTCACTTTACAAGTCCAGTTTTCACACTGAGGATATCACAACCTTCACAGCCCTCTGGAACACAGTCTGTCTATGGCCTGCACAAACCGCATCTAAAACACACTCATCCTTTCATAAAAACACACAAATATTTTAAACACACAAACACTCATTATTTCATGACAACACACCACAGCGTGAGAGGGTCCCAGTCGGCAGGGTATCCCTGCCACGTGACGCATTAGCGAGGTCTCTGATTGATCAGGCGCCAGCAGTCTGCATTCCTCTGGCACAATGGTTGCGCAGCTCAGCTTAACAGAACAGCGATGGCTGGTGGCACGTGCCTCGTAGGACACACATGCTAGTCTTCCCTCTACCGAAAGCATTTTTAGGAGTTTGACAGGCGTACAAATATGCTACTATTGGGCCTTTTAAACATCCAAACAAACTCACCCCTTCATTAAAACCACACATTCTTAACACGCCAACAATGCATCCAAACAATCATACGCCTTCAAAAACACACATCCTTAAAGTTTGTCCAGAAACATTGGGAACATTGGCTGACCGCCCCAGGGAGGGGGGAGGGAAGCCGACAGGATGTTCGCCGTGCACAGGAGTGGCTCTGGAGTACCGGGTTACGGTCGACGGCCTGGCGAGTGCCGTCTCGGAGGAGACGATACTTCGCCTTCGTCACTACCGGTCACAGGGCTACGGCAGCAAACTCACATTACAAGGGGGGGATTGACTTGAAAATAGCGGGTGTAATTGGCTATACACCCGCTAAAATGGGATAAAATGGGATAAAATCAGAAACAAATTATTTAAAGCAACATTGTTCTAGCACTAGCACAAAGAAAACAGTCGCATTCTGAAACACCTGGGAGAGGCACCACTGCCTACACTGAGGAATTCAGAGCCTTGAACCTAGGATTGAGAGGTTTCTCTAATGAGTTGAATTAATGTGCCAGAATGACTGAGCGAGCATGACTTTCCACACACATAACAGGGAATGCTAGTAATCTAATTTGAATCCGGATGAGGTGAAGATCTATTGCACCAATGTGGTGCAGGTTTTCAGCTGTGACTGCAGCTCATGTCGACGTTTCATTTTGATATAACTTTTTCCAAATTTGTACATGTAGAAGTTCAAGGACATTTTTTCTGCTGCTATGCCACTTAACACAATAGATACTTGGGCACACATGCTTTCAGTTCCTATGAATGCTGAGAAAGTACTTTCCAAAATGAATAATTTAATTCAAAGATTTGGTACCTTAGTACCTTGGTCACATGCTTAATTCAACTAAATAATCCAATTCCATTGAATGTTATACTTAATAACTTGGTAGTTAACAGTCATTTACATAAACTCACACTGACATAGATAATGTCCATGTTGTGATACAAACATAGTCATAATATTAGTATTAGAAATACTAATGAGAAAATATGAGTCATAAAAAGGGACTGTTTGATTGCCCAGTATTCCAATGTTTCCATCCAGCTGGTTTTAAAAAAGAAGCTATAATGTAACAGTGGCTGATACAGGAGGAGACTTCACACAAGTTTTAGTACGTCAAACTTTAAAACCACATTCCTGGGAGAAGGAAGAACAGCTACATCACTGTGGCCTTCTATACTGACATTAGTACATTAGTACACTCTAAAGGGATAGGTGTGCACAGATGCTGGAAAGCAGCTATTTCATCCTGTAGCCTTCCCCTTCCCGATGGCTGAAGAAACCAGCCTGAAGAAATTCAACATCAATTCCAGCAAGTGGGAAGAAGTCGCACTCAACAGACACACCTGGAGGAAAGCCGTTCAAGAGGGAGCTGCGCTACATGAAAAGGACCTCCGCCGTGCCGCAGAGAAAGAGCGGCAGCTTCGCAAGGAGAGACTGAACACCAATAAGGCCCAACCACCAACCACAACCACCACTCACACTGCACCAGAATATGTGGATCCCGGATCGGCCTCTACCACCATCAGCAGTGGTGCCAGACTTGGTTTGCTATTGTATGGGAGAACTGAGAGAGCCAGGTCACTGCCGGAGATAGTGTTTGGGGGTGGTACTGTGCTGTGCCTCTCCCAGGTGGGTGCTACACAGTCGTCCACTTCGTAACACCACACTGTGTACTATTTTGAGATCCGTGAAAAGCGGCATATTTATTATTCTGTCCTGCCGACGTCTGAATGCGAGACCTGCCACTTCTTCTTGAGTAACGTTAACCGCCGAAAGCCACGAATCATCCGCTGACGCTGTGCAAGCGGGGAGCTCCGGCAGTGCTGACCCCACTGGAAAGCCTTGCAAACCTCAAAGGACGATGTGCTGAAACGTCGAAACAAACTCCGAGACAAATACCTATCACTTTACACTTCCCTCTGCATGTGAAAAAGGCTTCCTCTCTGAGAGCGTGACCCAAATGCTGAAGGTGTGTTTTTCATATGTAGAGAACTGTTCTGCGGTCAAAGTGCTGTGTTTCTGTTGGTGCCATCACCATTAGACCATATATGGCCCTTGTCCTAATGACCTGCTGCTCCTGTTGTCTATACGGACATAACGAACGTGTAACAAAACCAAAGGTTTACTGATTTGCTTGAGGCTGCAAACCCATGTGGTCTTGGGTTTGAGCGGGTGGAATAGGCAGACCAGAGCCACTTTGTTAGAAGCGGATTTCATACCGTGGCAGAAGAGCTAAGTATCAAAGTATCAAGTATCAAAAAATCTATTTCTGCACTGCACTGGGCTGTCCGATGTGTTAATTTGTCGAATGCCTATAAATACTCAATGCCTTGAGTTAGCTCCTGGGTGTGTCGCCCTGCTAAAGGCTTCCTACCACAAGACACAAGCCCACACATTGTTGTTGGTGTTTTTGGTTTCTATTTAGATGTGCTGTTATAATAAAGGCCTTTTAAATGACTCCTGCCATAGTTCATCAAGAGTAACTTGTGTTCACGTCGATGGAAAAGCAAAATGATTGGGTTTTTTTCTCTCTTTGGCTTCTTTTACATCACAATTGGTTTTTTTTTATAACGCTTCAATGCTATCTTTGGCCCAGCAAATGATGCAATGATAATTTTATAGCACAAGTACACCTACCTACATCCTTTCCCACACCGCACAAACCCATTTCCACACTGAAAACATTATGCAACCCCCAAATGGCGCCAAAAAACCTGGAATAGAATAGATTATCATTATATGCTGCCGCGCGCAGTGTTTAAGACGAACGCCTTCACCTGCTTATTTTGATAGTATTGTTTCTCGTGATAATCTGTGTGCCATCTGGCTGCAGTGTTATGCAGATAACTAGCTGCTACAGTAACTACGCTGTGGGTCTGAAGCACCCTTCAAAAAAGCTGCTGTATTGAATATGGATGGATACTGAGGCGAAAGTCTCTCAACTCCCCTTGCCCAGCAGCACTAGTCAAATGGCTCTAGTCACCACTGTCATTTAATTCCAACAAGAGAGCACTACTAACTATAGTTTGAGTAAAGGCACAACTCACACATTATTTTGCCGTTTAGCGCACAGTGAGCAAGCAGCTAACACATAACATATAGAGGGTTTAATGTTTTCAGTGGAAACTCTACTGTATGGCACTCCCTCCCTTTAAGGATATCATCAAACCGCACAGTTCCTTGAATTATAGTTGATCATTAATGAAATTCTGCCATTAACTTTGTATTAGACTGTGTTGTGTTTACTTGTGATTTCCCCTACCATGGTACAGTGACCCGTGCCTGCTGTCGCAAACTGAAATGTGCCATTAATTCAAATTTCGAGTGTGAATTAAAGTCTGTGCTTTTTTTAAAACATCACTTCAGGCGGCAAGATTAATTCAGCTCTAATGAACTCAGTGCTACGGCATAATGCAATCTCCTCTGCTAATCAAAGATATTCTGCCAAAACAATGTAGCTTATGCTTTTCATCAGTAGAATGAATCAGCACCGCTCCTCTGTACCACAACTAAGCATATGATAAATAGGGTAGAGTTTAAAGCCAGCGATTTCCAGCAGAGACGTTTGTTGCAAACGGGGAACCCTAAGCGCACAGTTTACAAATGATTACATTTGAAAGAGCCATGATCCAAAATCATGAGCCATGAGCACAACATTCATAACAGCTGATTGGTTCCAGAGAAGGTAACATGTCATGGGGGCAACAGGCAGGGGCAACCATAAATGTGGACTGGTTATGTTCTGCTATAAGCAAGCGTCCTGGATCGTGATTTGAGGTAGCACGAGTATTAAACTGACTGGTATCATCCAGTGGAGGCTTGGGAGAGTAACACAAAGCTGGTGCAACTGAGCCCCAAGCCTTTTTGGATTACAGACTAAACATCGTCTGGATACCAATTAGCTTCCAGTGTCACCAGTTCAGGCTGTATGCAAGAGGAGGATCATCCTCTACACAAACTAAGAGGGCCCGGCAACAACAGGAGGAGAAACTCACAGCTGATCACTCACTCAGATTCTATTGTATTCTCCTGACGGCACACGGCGAATTGCAGGAAATGAAATCGCAGTACAGCGGATGAGTGCCTCGGATAAATGCGATAACATGATTTATCTTTTCTTTTTGATTTCCTTAACCCCATCCTGACATCGTGTGACATCACGGTGCCGTTTGGTCACATTGCTGAGCTCCTGCACGGAAGTTGGGAACCCATGATAACCCACGACTCTCACAGGCAAAACGTACGAGATTTCCCAAAACTCAGCACTGTGTAGGTTATCAAGCTCTTCCCTTACATGGGTCTGTGGAATGAAGAGAAAGCCCATGTGTGGCAGTGGGAAAAAAATACTACAATTTTAATAAAACCGTTCCAGCATGGACAACGTGTCACATGTTTAACACAGGACAGACCCACATCTGCACCGTAAACCTGAGCTGCCCCCTCACATTTTTATCAGCAGCGATGTGTTCCTACATGTCTTTGCATGCAAAAGGACTGGTTCTGCAACTCAAACTTTGGAATGTATATTTCACAGCCGGGTACAAAGCGGCCCCCCGCACACACACACACACAAATACACACATGCACAGGCAATATTTAGTGCTGAAGCGGTCAGCTGCACCGCAGGCAAACACAAGGCTGGGTTCAAAATGATGACTTTGCAAAGAAAAACAAATTGCCGAACTTCCCACTATTAACATGCACACAGAGATTTTTTATTTGAGGAGGGCGTAGACACACCTCTTTCAACTTCCCCTTGCAGCTCCCATTCTATTGTCCCATTCAAGTCTCACTCTGGTGAAGAATGTCCCTATTCACTTCTTAATGCTGCTTACACTGGCGGGGTTGGGGGGGTCTCAGCTTGACCTTCAGCTGTGCAGCGTCTGCTCTTGCATTCCTCAGGCAAAAGTCTAAGCTTTCTTAAAGATGTAGCAATTTAGTGACAGAGTCCACCGAGGTCTGCAGATCAAACTAGCAGAGCCACTGGGTGCATGGAACATTGTGGCAGACAATATATTTCTGTGCCACATATTGTGAATGTGAAAACATAGTAAATTCCTGTCGGCGCTGGCACGGAAAGCATTCAGCGTGCGGTTCACTCTCACAGACGTGGGAACACCTCCTGAGCATGTCCTAACCTTATACATGAACTCTCATCAGCTCTTCAAAACCCTTTGTAAAATTCTCGCTCCCATATCGACTCATCTCGCAGAAAATGACAAACAGGTCCGTGGCCTTCATACCTCTGAGAATGGCTCTCGATCAGTGATGACTGTGCTCTGGCGCTATTATGTCTAACTGACTTAATGCCTCACTAAGACAGACAGTGTGGGCTATAATTGGAGTAGAACATAACATTACACAGGGTGGATGCCACAGCAAAAACATAATAACCCACAGCTCTCACAGCCAATCTCCCACTGGCTAAACTACGATTTTCCAATGCTGTGTGTGAGTTTTTCCCTTAAATAGATCTTTTTGATTCTTTGGAATCTGGACCTTGGGAAGACAAAACCCATGCATGGCAGTGGGAAAAAGAATTAAATAAAATGTGGTTACTTGGACAGACCCACGTCTGCACTGTAAACCGAGCTGCGCACTAATGTATTACCAGCAGCGATGTGCTCATACATGTTTCTGCATGCGAAAGGACTGATCCTGCGACTCAAACTTCCTTAATATGTCTGCGCATGGGACTTGATCATCTCGATCAGCGATGACTGCGCCCTGTTGTTATTACGTCTATTTGAATTAATGCCTCACTAAGGAAGACAATGCAGGCTCTAACTGGGAGAGAACATAGCATTACACAGGGTGGATGCCATGGCAATCGCAAGGTTCCCCTTATTCGCCTTCAGTTTCGAGGTATTAGGCAGCAACATGTTTGACTCAGTTTCTCAGAGGCTTCTCATGAGGGTGTCAGGCAGTGAAGGCAGTCTCGCCACAAGCACAGACTGCAGGCCCCATAGACGAGACACTGTGGACTCAAGCCGCAGCCGTGCCCTTAGCTAACCATGACCGTGAAATGGGACGCGATTGGCCTCGTCGGGTGGGTTTAAGTCAGTCGGGGTTCCTTGAGTTACCACTGACACACCAGAGCCCTACATGCTCCCAGTTACCATCAGTAAGGGACACAGCTCTCTTTAGCTCATCTCGTAGCTGTCCCATCGCGCTTAATGCTGTGAGCGTAAGACAGTCACAGGTTTATACATGAGTGCATCAGCAGAGTGCAGGCGCAGCAGCCACAGATTTTCTGGAAATGACAACACACATTTTTCAACAACAAAAAAAATCCTGCTTCTAATCACTTTATAGATGGATCCACTTTTGCAAAAGCAAAGTTTTGACTCGATACGAAACGACCTAAAACCATGCAAAGCCTGAAATCACAAGAATACTTTGATCTGAGGTTCCCTTGATGAGCAAAGCACCCACAGAGATTGACAATGATAACATGAAGATAAGTCCTCACTCAATGTGCCCTTCGCCTTGCCTGTAAAATTCCCCTAAAGGTATAACAAATCTACTCCCCCTTACCAGAGTGAGCACGGTGACACTGCTCTGATTTCACTGTTTTTACATACCCATTTTATACTGCCACGCTTATCTTTCATAACTTTTTGTCCTAGGTTTTATGTTGGGGTTATGTTGGGAAAGCACTGTACATAAAAGTCATAAAAGTCTGTTTTATAGACCACCAAGGTGTGAAATATTTTAATCTTTAACTGTCATGGAGGTTGACTGCTGCTATGAAAATTAATAGTGTGATGCAAATATTATCTCTCTCTCTCTCTCTCACACACACACACACACACACACACACATATATGTCAAAAGTTTTAGAACACCCCCATTTTCCAGTTTTTACTGAAATTTAAGCAGTTCAAGTCCAGTGAATAACCTGAAATGGTACAAAGGTAAGCGGTAAACTGCCAGAGGTTAAAAAAAAGTTTAGGTTACCAAAAACTGAAAAATAATGTAATGTAAATAATATTATAATTCCATTCCGTGATAACATGAAATAAAACTGAAACACATTCAGACCACAGATATTACACTTACGTAAAAGAGTTATCACCTGTATGCAGTGGCTACAGTGTCCAACAAACAGATTGTTCACTTCAGACGTCTTCATTTTTGGTTTATTTCTTCAACCACCACGCCAGGTTACAAGATTAAATTAAATTATGCGCCATTAAATCCTGTTTGTACAGCGGGGAAACTATCTTTGCAGCATTTTTTTACGACCATTTCAGCAGCCACGGTACTTAGTTTTTTTGAGGGCAGTGCATAGACCTCTGCAGAGAGCTCAAGTCTGTGGAAAACGCAGGTGTTCCAACTAACAGCGTGGTTAAGACAGGAAACAGGCAAAGATACACCAATACACCTGCAATTTAAATAAGATAACAGACTACGCACTAAGAAACTTGGTAGCGGGGTTGTGCGCAGTAAATAAGGTGGTAGAACAGGGCACTATTGTTATGCTCAGAAACCTCTGGAGTATGCTTGATTCGTTCAAATCCTCGGAGTTGGCTCTCCCACTTGCCAAATTGAACTCTTTTAACTCTTTGAACTCAAAAATCGCACGCCGTAAACACACAACACAGACAATATCACATTCTCAATGCAAAATCTTGCGAAGAGTGGATTAAAATAAATTACTTGGAATTTGATTAGTACAAGTGTTTGTTATGTATGCTGTTGTTGATTAGGTAAGTAGTTAGCTAATCAGTTAGCTAAGAAATTTGTATTGCACGAGCTTCCCGTTGGAGACCCAGCAATTTGAAGCAATATCTTGTCGCGCGATCCATTCCAAATAAAGGTTTTAAAAATATATAGATTATCCATCACCAGAAAATACTACTTAGCCTAAAGTTTAAAGACTTTCGCATAAAAGGCAAGAAGTAAATATTTGACTGAATACTTGACTAACTTGCGTTTCTAGTTTCAGCCTTGGGAACTGCATTTTCATTGAACAAACATGTTGGTTTTGTTCTGGCGTAACTTCCCTTTAAAACATGGTAAAATTAATTCATTCTTACGTAGCTGTGTCGGGCAGTAGAGTCACCCGAACATCTATCGCTGGTCTTAAAGGTTGATACTTTTTTGGTGGACAGTAAAACTATTGCCCGTTGTGGATTCGAGCTAAGCGGCAGTCCTCGGACCTTTCTATGTTTCAGCACCTGCAAGTGTGGACCCTTTCAACTGGTCTAACGTGACAGCTGGCTGTAAAAACGTATCCGTAGCTGGTTAACTGTTTTTTTTCTCGAAAGCTAGATTTTTTTTCTCGATTTCTCGCAGGTTCTCGATTTCTCGCCATTAAGTGGCGTTAATTCCCCATGCACTAAATCCAGTAACAATGAGTGCAATAATTGCTCAGCACGATGATGTCTGTCATACATCATAGTTTCACCACCCAGTCTGTACTTCGTCGCAGGTCTAGACAAACGTAGAGCTCCACGATTACAGATAAAGGTGCAGCCGTCGTGTTCCCTTTATTCAAATAAGGGCGTTGGAAGCATTGGGACCTCTCAGTCCCAAAGGTTAAATTCCACTTACTTTAACTAGAGTGATATTATTACACAGCACAGGCTATGGCTTACAGAAAAACTAAGGAAAGTGGCCTAAGAAGAACTATTCACACTGAGGTACAGGCAATGGAAAGGGCGTCAGGAAAAAATTGGCACCAAAACCACATACTGTAGACAAAAAAAAACAGACAAAGGCGCAAGTCCTTAGAACCAAATGATGGGACGAGGTCATTATAAGTTTATCTTAAAACGCGAAATAACCTTTTAACGCGATTAAAAGGGAAATTGTATAAACCCTCAGCTACCTGAATTCAATTTACTAACTTACTGCCTAAAAATAATACATTATGTGTGAAATTAGCCTACAACAAACCGCTGTTGGAGTATATTTCAAACGACCACATACATAAACGATATTTTAAAGGGTAAATATAAGTTTATACTCTCAATAGGCTACGTTGTCAAAACGTAAAGTGGAAAAAAATTATAAAACCCAGTTGTAAAACATTTAAAGTCGGCGATCAGTGCAAACATAATAAATTATATAATAGCAATGGATAACTGACTAACATTGTTATTGTAATTTCCCCCCAGAAAATGTACTATTTAAAACATAGACAAGCATATTATCCCAAGGCAAGTAGCCTATGTGTTTACCTTCTTTCATGCTCTTGGTCTGCGCACAGCAGTGTGCTGCTCTCGAGGGCGAGTGTAGCTTTGTGCGTTGTCAGGAAGTGGTCCACGGTGTAAAATGTGAGCGGGACTCGCCGCTTGCTCTGTACTCACTTTTTTAAAATCAGATCCAGTCGAACTGCGTGTGAAACAGGCAGCGTCGCGCGAAGGCACTCAACTTTGTTGTCAAATTTCCACAAGCGAGACGACTGGAGACTCCGCGTTTTTGAAACGACACCTGTCACTGTCAGGAGTTGTCTGACCGTCCAGAAAACCCCCCGCTGCTCCGCCAGTGGCTACACCACCGTCTCATGGCAACGTCGAAGTGCTCCTTGCTCTCTACAAAATAAATAAATAATTGAACCGTTGGCCGGAGGCAATGTCTGCCAATATGGCCAAGGTGTGTGCTTCTGTCTCCGTGCGCATGACAGGGAAGGGTTTGTTTGTGTGAATACGTCTCTGTATTAAAAACAATAAAATCCCGTTAGCCTTTTTTTATACGGAAACATAGTTTAAAATACAGCTATTTTGGGCTATGAATTGGATATAAATGTGTCTGGTGAGAACATGGCACTAAACTAAACGTTTAAAAAAAGATTAATTACAGGATCAAACTCATGGCCAAGAAAACTACATTTTAGATAAAGACACAATGAAGACGTTGTAAGGGGTTGTGGTTCAGTGTACTTTTTTGACTATGTTTGCACATCCTGGTACAGCAGCATCGCCAACACCTGAAAAATAATCTGCAGACATCACAGAACAGGCTAATGGAGATTGTGCTCAAACGTCCACCACATCTTGATTAACAGCAGACTTGGGCTGGATAGTGGTTGCCGGTTGAAAAAAGGGGGGCCCAGCTCAAGCTAGGACTGATTAACAAAATCACCATGAATACAGCCCCAAGTTATTTCTGCAATTATTTTGTTTCCATTAGAGACACAAAACCAGAGCCACAAAAACGTTTTCATTCTCAGGTGTTACCATTATGGAACAATACTATAATCAGTCAAAACCATTCAATCAAAAACTAAGTAAGAATTATCAATAAAAAATGGTTAATTGAATGATCTGCTGATATTAAAGGCATAAACAAAGCTGTATTGTGACAATGTACTTGTGAAAATCCCTATACAAATAAGCTGAATTTAATCAAATAAGCCATAAAATGGGTTGTTGCAGGGAATAGGCATTGATTTTTTCATGACTGGTATGTTTTATTTTGTGATATGTAATGCTGTGAAGGTGTAAAGTATGTGTAGCCTACAAGTTTAATTTGCCATGTCTGTCACACTACTCTTGCCTGATAAAGAGGACCACATTGGGAATAAGTCATTGACTTTGTGTTTTTATCCTTGGCAGAGTGTACATACTGCATATGCATCAGTGGTGCAGACTGTATGTATAAATATTCTATCTTCTTCTTTTGAAAACTTTCAAATACATTCAATCAATCTACGAAACCAATCAAATGATTTCCTAAAAAATATGTGGCTACATCTTCATACCGTGCACGCTGCGTTCCACCAAATTGCCAGAACAGTAGCATTCGTTAAGGGTCTCTTAACAGCAGATAGTTAAAGTGCAGTGTTTGTGTCGTGATTGGCTGGACTTCAATGCGCCTTCAAATGTTTGCCAAAACAAAACAGTTTCTGGAGAGACCCCAGATTGTGCAAAAAGTGCATTGGAATCTTGCTTAAGGGAACATATTCAACAGCCGGACCAGGGAGGCATTTTTTCTTTTTTTTTAAATGGCTGTCTGCAATGCACCTGGTTTCTTCGCCTCTTCAGTGGCCCCTGTCAGTGCCCGAGGGTAACAATAATGCCTCTGTGTTTTCTTTTTTGGAGGTATGGAAGGGGGGAGGATCACTTTTATTTAGGGGAAAGGTGTGGGTGTTGCTGGAGGATTGCTGTGGCCGACTCCACAGACACACAGACACTGCAAGACATTTTAGGCATCTGCTAAATGCCTAAAATGTAAATGTACTGTAAATGATTTCTGATGTTTTTTTTGTATGTATATAAATTTGCATTTGTGTATCTGCACAGGTTTCTTTGAGGCATATGGGGCTATTGGCTGGGTTCCAGTGGGGCACCCACAGTTGCTTTCATACTTCCACTGCATCTCTTCTATCATGAATTCAGAAAGCTGGGGGAAATCCAGACTCCACAATGAGACTAGGCCTCTCTGTGCAAGAGAGCCTGCCCACACACGGAGATGCTGGAAATATGTTTACATGTAAGCAGTGCCACGACTGAAAGACCTAACACCCAAAATGAAGAGGTATTATGGACAATATCAGATATGACGACATATCAGAAAAATATCAGATGAAGAGGAACTTTGGTGCTGTACAGTATGCTATGTACGGGGCATTATGCATTCTTATGTTCTTATGTTCTATATAAGCTACGGTAGAAATCAGGGTTTTCTGGGCATAATTTCAAAGACTGACTTTGACCTGTTATTTTTCTCGCATCTTCATCGAGTGAGGAAAATAGCTGCTTTTTCACCCTCAAACACCTTTTGTAGTAGCGTTGTTTGAAGCTGATGGCCAGTGGGCCATTCAGCTAGTTGAATATAGCTTTAGAATATCCTACAAATTCTCCTTGAAGCTACATTCCTTTTCTACCTCTGCAACAATTACAGTAATCTAATGCTCTTGCATTGTTCTTTTGATCTGGTGATGTGTGTGTGCGTGTAAGTATGTGTGTGTGTATGTGTGTGTGTGTGTGTATGTATGTGTGTTTGCGTGCGTGTGTGTGTGTGTGTATCTATGTGTAAGTGTGTGGGTGTGTATGTATGTGTAAGTGTGTGTGTGTGTGCATGTGTGTGTGTGTGTTTAAGTATGTGTGTTTGCGTGCGTGTGTGTGTGTGTGTATCTATGTGTAAGTGTGTGTGTGTGTTTGTGTGTGTGTGTAAGTGTGTGTGTTTCCAGTACAGTCTCATTCCTCTTTCTGTTCATGCTGACATCAGAGAGGTAATTGAAGGTGTTGTTCAATGCTGCCTTTGTTTCCCTCTTTCATTCTAAGTTCTCTCCCTCTCTTCTGCCTCTACTCTCAATTTTACTCTACTTCTCTCTATTGCTCTCTCTCCTTTCTCCCAATCTCTCTTTCCCTTCCCTCTCTATTTTTTTTCCTTTCAATCTCTTGAGCACTTTCTCAAAAATTGAAGTTTCAAGTTCAAGTGAGCTTCATTGGCTTGCCTATAAACAAAATTGTACTGCCAAAACATTTCAGAACAATACAAACCCGGAAGGGTGAAACCTATAATCTTACGCAATAAGTGTACAATACAGAATTATAACCCTCTGTAAATCTCTCTCCTTTTATGAGTCAGAAGCCACCCCCCAGAACATTCTCTCTATGTTTGAACAGCACAAATACCTCTTTCTTTCTCTCTTCCTCTCTGTGCCTCTCTCTCTCTCTTGCCACCACCCCCTAGTCACCCTCTATTCATTTTTTGTATCTGTGTTGATCTCATCCCCATTCTCTCTCTCTCTCTGTCTGCCTCTCTCCCCTCCTCTTTCGTTTCAGATGAAGAACCGGGAGGACGGACGACACTCCCTGCTCCCACCCGGAAAAAGGGAAGTGTGAGAAGGAGGAGGGTGTCTGTTTATGACACACGTCTCGTGGCACGTGGTCAGCTGTAGCCAGTGCTCAGCGGTCACATCACACGGTCCCCCTCGGCCACCGCATAGCACAGACATATGGCTGGGACCGGGTAGGACAAAGACAGACAGATGCACGCGCGTGCCTGCATTATTAATAATGCCTTTTTTCAATGCTGGTCGGGGTGGACACACAAAGGGGCTGTACAATGTGCAAACAGAGCACTGTACTGTATGTCTGGTCCAAGAAGCATTGGGCAGATCTCTCTCTCTCTCTCTTGGCCTTGTGAGTATATTACCATACTCAGTTTGCAGGGATAGGCACACGTATCCACGGCAACAGTTCAACAGCTCAGAATTATAGGGTTCTATCTGCAGGTAGTGTGATGTCCGGACAAGGACCCAGGCGCAGACCAGGATAAGGCAGTAAAGGAACAGTTAATGATCAAGCAAGGTTCAAAAGCTGATAGTCAGAGGTAGATGAAGCACAAAAAAGTAGTCAAAAAGGCAGTCCAAAAATCAAAACCAAGTAATCAGAAAGGCAAACAAACCAAATCGGAAGGCAAAAAAACGTGTTGTCAAACAGAAGGGTTGTCTCGGGAAATACAACAAACTCTGGCTTACACACAATCGGCACAGTGAATATTGATCAACGTTCTGACAAATGCTGAGAGCAAACAAGGAACTAATATACAAGCGGGGAAGGGAAACACAATAGGAATCAGGTGTGACTGGGAGGGGAAAAGGGCAATAACACAGGTGAGAATGATAGGGATCACTAATATAATAATAAGGGGAGACAAAAGACACGGACTGGGAAGCACATAGACACACTGAAAATAAACGACCTGGAATAGCAGGTAGACACGTGCACAGTTTGAAGGGGAGGATCGCATAGAAAGAAAATGTGTGCAGACAAGGCGATAGGAGAGAAGCGTACAGGGATAGGACAACGAGAGAGAGAATGATAGCAGTAGATAGAAACGTGAGATAATTAGTAATTAGTAAATGTTAGTAACGTAATCTAAATCCCTAATGTTAGTAGATTAGTTGGTTAGTACTATTCACACCTAACTAATATGTACAGAGTGATAGAAAGAAAGAAGGAAGTAAATGAGATAGGAAAATAAGGCAGAAAACCTGTATAAAGTCGAAATCACCCGAATAGTACAATAACAAAGAGGAGGAGTGGATTATCGAAAAACAAGGAACACAGACAGACGGGGAAACTGATGTGAATGATGAGTGACTATGGAGAAAAATAATAAAATACAAAAACAAACAGAACAAACGTGGCAAAACATAACAGCTCTTGGGTACTCCAGCAATGCACCACCTGCTGTACTTTACTATTTAAGCCAGTAGCCCAAAGGGTTAAGCTCTTTAAGAATATCACAGCATCTCCACCCTCATCAAAAACACCCCAGCATTAGCTTGCCATACTCTAGATAGCGATAAAACCACATTGCTGTTGGCTCTGAACATTTCAAATTCACGGTCAAAGCCTTGGTCTAAGCTCGGATGCAGTACAGGTTGAGTGTCTGGGCCGTTGTGAAGTCACGTGAGATGGGACAGTCTGTGGTGAACGTCTATCGGAACCATATATGTGTACAGGGTTGTTTGTTTGGTTTGGTTTTGTCTTGGCCACTGGCACTACCACCCTCAATAGTATTGGCATTGTGGTAAATGTACTGCCACCCTAAATGGCTGTGTCAGTTTTAATATTGTGTGTGACCTGCGTTGTGCCTCATGTGTACCATTAATTCATAGTTCAACGTTGTCAAGGCGTGTGTCTTCTATTTGAGGCTGAATTCATTACTGCTACAGCATGGCTTTCTTATTGTCTTGCATTCTCGTATGCATTAAAAGAACTAATACGCCCCCGCAGTCCCAAATGACTCACTTTTACTGGATGCTCAAACCTCAGTTGCTGAGTGTACATAGATGGACTTGAACATCTTTTTGTTTTTGTTTACAATTTTAACGATTTGAGACTGCTTGATTTTGTGGTTTCATTGCTGAGTTTTCCACTCAAGCAAAGCCAATGTGTATACACATTTCTATATTGACCAAAGTGCATAAGAAAAAATATGAACAACTGATAACTTCAACAGAAAAAAATGGAAATTTGCCATACATACAGTTAAATAAGTCAGTGTGGGTAGATATGAAAGAAACTGCCAGTTTATTTCTTTGAGAAAATAAGGATATCCGTTGCCACCTGGTGGATTACACGGGGTATTACAACAAAATGAACGAGACATCTGCCATTACTTCTCAGGCTCAAAATCTCACTGCACTATGCATTATAATGTGTGATGAATCCACCCAGCTTCAGGGGATGTGCTATGCTAGTATGCTAATAACCTATAGTATAATGCTGGTCTAAACTGGCAAGACCCAATCAGATTCCCTTTTCAGTGTCTAGAGACAGAGCATCTGAGGTCGTGACTACCATTAGCCTAATAGGGTTTCACGTAGAAGATCTCAAATTTATGTTTCAATCTGATCAAATTTTGAGCAAAAAAAGTACATTGGTTTACCATTGAAGGGAACTTAAAATATGTTTTCATCTACATGTAAATCAAGGGTAATTAATGATTTATACATTATCTTCAAAGAAACAGAGAGCAGTGTCACAACTATTTGATTGGAGTCCACCTGTGTACAATGAAGGTATCAAGTTAAATGCACCTCTCTGTGAGAGGTCCAACAGTTGGTTAGTGCATTTCCAAACAAGAGTTTCATCATGAAGACCAAAGAACGTTCAAAGCAAATTCAAGAAAAGGTTATTTAAAAGTCCATCATAAAGAAATGGAGAGAATATGGCACAACTGTGAATTTGCCTAGAACAGGTTGTCCTCAGAAACTGAGCATCAGTGCGAGAAGGGCACTTGTTAGGGAGGCCACCAAGAGGCCTATGGCAACTCTGACAGAATTAGTCTTCCATGGCAGAGATGGGAGAAATTGTCAATGGGGCAACAATAGCCAGGGCACTTCACCAATCTGCCCTTTATGGGAGGGTGGCAAAAAGCCTTATATTGCACATCAGCCCTAGAACCCTATCTTTACTGTGAAACATGGTGGTAGGAGCCTAATGCTATGCTATGCGATGCTTTTCTGCTTCAGGGACCAGAAAACTTGTCAAAATGGAGGGTAAAATGGATGGAGCAAGATATCAACAAATCTTGGAGGAAAACCTGGTGCAGTCTGCAAGAGGCCTGAGACCTGGGAGAAGATTTATATTCCAGCAGGACAATGACCCAAAACATACAGCAAAAGCCACATTGAAGCAGTTTAAAAACAAAAAACTCAATGTCTTGGAGTGGCTGGGTCAAAGCCCAGACCTCAATCCCATTGAGAATCTGTGGAAAGATTTGAAAATTGCTGTTCACTAACAGTCCCCATCCAACCTGATGGAGCTCAAGCAATTCTGTAAAGAGAAATGGGTAAAAATTGCAGTGTCCAGATGTGCAAAGCTGGTAGAGGCTTACTCAAATAGACTTACAGCTGTTCAGCTAAAGGTGCTTCTAACAAGTATTAAGTCGGGGGGTGAATACTTATGGAATTATTAATTGTCTGTTTTTTTATTTGTAATTAATTGATCAAAAGCTTTCGAGTTGTTTTACACACACATACACACAAATTCACTCACACACACAGTGCCAAAAGTGATGACATCAACGTGCAGTTGAATAGAAATGCGCTTTTGTCCAAAGGTCAGGGGTCTATTCTGAAACTACTGAATGCTGATGCATGTAATGCAGATTTGTATGTAATGCAACACAAGCCTCAATGGCTCATATTGGTGCCAACTTAGCAAGTGAACAACGCAAATGATTTGTTTTGGGTAAGAATACTGATTCAGAGGCCAACTGTTGGCTCTGAGATCTGGCGCAAAGAAAAGAAGAAACAGTAGTGAAGGCTAATGGAGCCAAGTCCTTGTGTCGCATGTTCATCTGAGGCCCTTCGATCCAGGAGATGGTCGTGTGGTTTGCAGCGAGAGTCTCAAGTGCTGTTTCTACTTCTCACAAGCCCGCAGCTGTGTCTGTGTGTATGCTGTGCTTCAAGGCCAGGGATAATGAAAGTCTGAGTTTGTACAATAATAAAAAAGAAAAGAAAACATTTCACAATTTCACACGGGTCTTGAATGTCACTCTCTCTCTCTCTGGCTCTCTCTCGGGTAAGCCTGTTTTGGCCATTTGTTTCTGCTTTTTTTTATCATCTCAGCCTGGTTTCCTTCCTGTGTTGATTATCTGATAGAAAAGTGAATGGAGAGGAACACATGCTACATGCACAGTCACTGTTAAAGCCTGCAAAACTGCTGGCTACTTCATCTTTTCGTCTTTTGTTTGGAGGCTTAATGCTGTTTGACAAGGGGGGAACAGGCGAGCGCTAAGGTTCCTCAACACAGTGCTGAATTATCACAGAAATGGCGGGAAAGAGGATATTATCAATGGTCACTTTTATTAACTTTTCTCCAAAATTATATTATTTTGTCATTTTCTTTATGAGGGGAAAAAAATCAAATAAGGAAAAATAGAAAAATGGGAACCATTGAAGGACAGTTATATAATTACATATATTCTTAATGAATGATAATGTAGGCCTACACTTATAGGTTCTGTATTTAACATCAACATCGTGTGCTGTAAAAGATATGTCAAAAAATAAAAATAAATTGTTTGGACCGTATTTCCTCATTGCAGAGGCAGTTTAAGTGTTTGTGCTTGTGTTTATTTCTCACTCCACTGACCACAGTCTGATCTCAAGGCTTCCCTGTGATGGTCCTTGCATTTGCCTCTCTCTCATCTGTCTGTTCTAATCTCAGGGTAATTGGCCTCCCATTAAATCACCAGTTGTTTGTGGTGGCACAGAAGCAGAACTACACTGAGACGAGCTGTCAGTGTCTTGCCACTGTGGCATTTTGTTTTTTCAAACCACTTCTGCAATTCACAAAAACCTGTCTGAATGCCAAACACGGAAAGCCCCCCCATGGTTGACAGTACGCGGTGTATAATTGCGTGGACATTGCTCCGTATGGCATGCCATTGGTTTCGGGTTCTTCCATTTCACAGTGTAGCATGTGAATGTGTCACCAAAACACATGACTGTGCACATCGTGACAAAATACCACAATGTCAGTAAGAATCACTGATTTTGAAATTCCCAAGGATCATTTCTTCACTGTGACGGCGTGGCAGCTGCATAAAATATAACGTACAGCCAATAATGTCAGCATCCCCTTAAGCAGACACATTTTTGTACATACACTAAACACACAACGAAGTGACAAACATTCCTCTGCTACATTCCTCTATTTCCACTATAGTGCACAAAGAAGTGCACTAGTGAAACAGAGGCGAAACAGTAAAAAGCAGTTGGACTGTTGGCCAGGGGGAATTCTGTCAATTTAAAAAACAGATCATCTCATCTGCAACATTTTATCATTTCCATTTTGGCATTGAAAAGTCGACATGCAAATTCAGCCGCCGCTGATCGACCAGAGCAATGAGGTCGGGACGACTGAAACTGCCGACTGAAACGCTCTCTGCCTGGGTGATGCTCCAGACAATTATGCACTGTCCTGCGTGGCTGACAGCCACAGTTGGCGCTGAGAAGGTCAGGATTCAATGACAGACGGACTGCGTCACTATACTAAGAACCAGCCCTTTAATAGCGCAGACTACTGCCTCCCACTTCCCCAGGACAGGCCTAACAACTGAATGCCTCTGATTCATTCAGTCATTCATTTCACATGACATCCAGTAATTATACATTAAGAAGACACAGAGGTGCAATTAACTGCCCTCAAGTAAAGCTTTTCTGCCACATGGAAACATGAGAAAATGAGACTGGTATGCTAATATATGTGTGAATCCACCAGACGCGTGTATTCAGACAATTCTTTATTTATTTTCTCTATTTTCTCCCAATTTAGTAGCCAATTATACCCTATTTTTTCATGTCAATTACCCCCTCCCTCATATTGAGAGCTCGTTGCCGTAGCCCTGAAACGGCAGTGACATGCGGCGGAGCACTGCCGCCTCCGAGCCGGCCGGAACTCACTGGGCCATTTATGTTACTAACTCCAGTAAAAACATTTTTCATTTTTCTGTTTTGCTATATGCCATTTATGAAAATAAATATGTGCATGTGCATGACCTCCTAGAAGAGATACAAAAATATCATGAATTAAATGCTCAAAAAGGAGATATGAAGTGATAATAAAGGGCAGGTTTGAGAGTACGAAGCCAATCGCAGAATGTCCCCCTGTCCACCCTCCCCGATTTTGTGGTCCCACCGTGGTTTTCTAGTTATTAACGCAGCTTCTCTCTGAATTGAAGAAGCAGGATGGCCAAAGACTACCTACTTCTTTCTTTTTCTTTTTTGCATTTTTTTTTGGCACAGTCTCAAGTGGAGAAAGTTGCAAATGAAGCCACCCATGTTCATCTCCAGGGGTGAAGAGAGGAGAAGCGGGCCTGGCCGGATGACAGCATTTCTCTGGCTGCAGGGTGTCAGGCCTGGAAAACGGAGGGGCTGATTTACGGTTCGAACCGCTGCTCGTTCCCCTGGCTGGAGACGGGAAGCGCTGCCTTTGTTGCACAGAAACTTCGGTGAGAGAATTTCCTGGCGCGGGGGAGGAACGGTCCTGATCCTCGATGAGTGGGACTTTGATCTGGATCCACTGGAAGGGAGGTGCTAAAGTCCGGACACCTGGGCCACTGAGAGGGAGCTGCTGAAGTGTGGACACATGGTGCCATGTTGATTATGGGGTCGATGTCTGTCCGTGGCACAACACCACCACATTATTAATGGTTTCACCTGAAGCAGACACACCACCCTGCTCAGAGCCCCCTTTCCCCCTGCTGCCCCACTGCCAGCGCTGAGATGAGTTACTGGAACAAGGGTAGAGAGGCGAGACATTTCCCTCAACAGACACTCCATGCACATACACACACACACCACCCCCACACACACACACACACACACACACACATACACACCACCTCACACACACACACACACACACACACACACACACACCACCTCCACACATACACACTCCACACACACACCCCACACACACACACACACACACACACACACACATACAAACATACACAAACACACACACTCTCCACACATCCACACCCCCCCATAAACTGTCCACACATGTACACACATACACGCACACACACACCACCTCCACACACACACCACCTCCACACACACACATACACTACCTCCACATACACACACACATATACCTTCTACACACATACAGGCATACACAAACACACACATTCTCTCCACCCAAACACACACCATCCCCCACAAACCCTCCATATACATACATCCCCTCACAAACCCTCCACACACCCTCCACACACACACACTACCTCCACACACATGCAAACACACACACGCACGCACACAAACACACCACCTCCACACACATATACACACACAAACACACATATACACCACCTCCACACGCACACAAACACCACATAAACACACAAACAGACAAATGCTAAACACACACACTCACATACACCGCCTCCACAAACACACATACCACGTCCCACACACACACACACACACACACACAACCTCCACTCACACACAAATACCCTCCACACACATACACACACACATCACCTCCACACTGCAATGTCAGATTACGAAGATTTTCCTCAACATCGGAGAGTAGCTGGCAAAGCAGTAAGCAGCAAGGGATGCATGAAAGACGCTCGCCCACGCCACTGGAGCTCTCATGAAGTGGGCCTCGTCTGGCCCTGTAATCCACACAGCGTGGTCTGGCATCCACCGGCGGCCTCCACTTCCTTTAAACTGCTCAGACAACATGGGGTTAACTTGTGAACATGCAACACAGCAGGTTCGGCCTAATCTTTTGCATGACGCTGATCAGAGCTGCTATGTTTTGAAGTGACGGTGGAACAAAAAAAATATATATAATATATATTGAAGAGCGGGTAAATCTGCGGCATGTCCATTATGGTTGCTGAAGAGGTCACCGAATGCCTCAGGTTTAGGAATTTGGGCAGAAAAAACTCATATTAGAGAGTGGTTCTTCCCACGGCTGCCTCGTTTGCCTCTGAGTGGAGAGGGAGTTTCATTATCAACTGCAATCCATCATCCTGTGGGTCCGTTTTTGCTCTCCCTCTGCAGTCACTCAGGTGCTGAGAATGCAGCACAAGAGAGGGTCTCCCCCAGAGACCAGGGGTCAAAGGTCACCTTGCTCTTTTTATTTTGTCTTTCTGTGCAATTTCTCTTGTCCTCTTCACTTTTTTTCACCCACAGCACTTTCAGGGTCACAGCACGTATGGCGTGAGTGAATATGCCACTATTACCCCCCCCCCCACCCCCACCCCTGGACTGTTCATCCCCAACCCCTGTGAATCACACAGTGTACGCCCACTCCACACACTGGCTCAACTACTTTACCCTCCCATATAGACCTTGGTTTCCACCTGAAATGATGCTTGATGAAATCAAAAATGGGCAGAGCTACAATATAGTAACTGTGACTCGCTGTCTTGAACCAATCACTATGTTTTGCTCTGAAGAGCCAAAAATCTTGGTTGGTTCAAACAAGTCAATGATTGAGATCTCTTTGGAGCTCCACTGTTCCACTCCCCACTGCAAAGATGTGTCTCCTGTCAGAAAGGCTCTGTAAACTTACACTTACTCATGTTACTCAGAACATGTTATCCCACATCTTGCAGACCCTCGGTGTTGCCCCTGTTTCCAATACCACCCCCCCCAGCTAAGTACCCCTAGAGACTTTGATATATATTTGGCAATAGTGACAGACAGGCTCATTGATAGGAGGGTGGGGGGGGTACTTATTAACTTTGGCAAGAGTTCCACTCAAATCTGCACAGCGCAGCTAGTGCTCCAAATGACCCAGGCCTGACATCATTTGATCAGCCATTTTTTTAAATCAAAAAATATTTTTGATCAAATTCCTTCACATGAGGTGAGCTCAGAAGTTACGTAGATTTTTTGACTTTCTTTCCAAATACCTTCCCCCCATTAAAAAAAAAAAGAGATGTTTTGGAAAATGCTGTTTTTCAAGACTGCTGCGCATAGACAGCTTTTTTAGTTTTTCATTCTCTCTGATGTGGGAAAATTCTTGTGAGATATGAGTCAACGTGAGTCAATCAAGGTCCTGTCTGTAGGGGAGGATAAATGAATATGCGTTCATGCAAAAACATCTTTGTTTTTATTACTAATTCACCCATATCCAGAGAGACACACAGACCATTAGAAGACATGAATAAAGAGTGCTGTCCTCCGAAACACAATTTACAAAGTTAAAATGCAGCCAATGGTAACATATTGCACCATTACTAAAGCAATTTGCTTATTTGGTCAGCAGGCACTCCTATTCAGAGTAACTTACATATCCTACATTTAACATAATGTCATTAGTGTGATTAATGACCTCACTCAACAATTTCATGGGAGTAACCGTGGCTAAAATTTGAACTTGAAACTTTGAAAGTGCAGAACTCTGTGCTACACTGCCACAGAATCAAACTAATAATACCGTAAAGATAATATAACTTTAATCCAAATCCAGTCAGTGGTGAATTAACAGTAAAGTGCTGATTATGTGGTAGGTAGAGTCCAAAAGGACAGAACCGAAGCAGTGTAGCATGAATGGCTTTATTTATTGGTAATGGTGAATGATCTGGATCCTCCACGTACATGGCATGCATGCATGTTTGAGCGCAGCGTACACTGTTGCACATTATTATACAGTGAGCACCATAATTAATTGGACAGTGACACATTATTTGTTATTTTGGTTCTGTACTCTAACACTGATTGAAAGGATACAATGAGGTTGAAGTGCAGACTGCCAGCTTTAATTTGAAGGTATTTTCATCCATATCGGATTAACCGTTTAGAAATTACAGAACCTTTTGTACATAGTCCCCCCCATTTTCAGGCACCATAATTCATTGGACAGTTTAACCTAATGTAGAATAAAGTAATCATTTTTAATATTTGGTCGCATATCCTTTGCATGCAATGACTGCTTGAAGTCTGTGACGCATAGACATCACCAGACGCTGGGTATCTTCCCTGGTGATGCTCTGCCAGGCCTGTACTGCAGCCATCTTCAGTTCCTGCTTGTTTGTATGGGGACTTTTTGCCTTCAGTCATTTTCTCTTCAGCATTTAAAATGCATGTTCTTTTAATAAAATAAAAAAATAAAAAAATTGTATTCAGATTCAGTGATTGACTCGGCCAGTCAAGGATTTTCCACTTTTTGGCCTTCAAAAACCCCTTTGTTGCTCTAGCAGTATGTTTCGGGTCATTGTCTTGTTGCATGATGAAGTGCCGTCCAATGAGTTTGGAGACATTTGGTTTTATTTGAGCAGATAAAATATTTCTGTTGACTTCAGAATTCATTGTTCTACTTCTGTCTGCAGTCACATCATCGATGAAGACAAGTGAGCCCGTTCCACTGGCAGCCATACAGGCCCAAGCCATAACACCCCCAGATAAGGTGGTATGCTTTGGATCATGGGCATTTCCTTTTTTTCTCCACACTTTCCTCTTTCCATCACTCTGGTGCATGTTAATCTTTGTCTCATCTGTCCACAAGACTTTGTTCCAGAACTCTTGGGGCTCTTTTAGGTGCTTTTTAGCAAACTGTAATCTTGCCTTTCTGTTCTTCAGGCTTATCAGTGGTTTGCATCTTGCATCCTCTGTAGTCCTGCTGGTGTAGTATTCTACGTATGGTAGACTTTGACACATATACACCTGCATCCAGAATAGTGTTTTTGATCTGTTGGGCCGTTGTTAGGGGGGTTTTCTTCACCATAGAGAGTATTCTCCGGTCATCCACTACAGTGGTCTTCCTCGGTCTACCGGGTCTTTTGACATAATTGGGTTCACAAGTTGTTATTTTCTTGTTAATGATGAACCAAACTGTTGACTCGGGCATGCCCAGGGTTTTTGCAATGTTCCTGATTGATTGATTTTCATTTCTGAGCCTTATGACGGCCAGCTTAATTTGCTTCGACACTGCTGTCTTCCTCATGTTGTCACACCCCAACAACAATCTCCAAAGGCAATTGCAAAGTCTAGAATCAAGACTAGACATCAACAGCTCTCTTCTGCATTCACTAACAACACAAATGAATACACCTGCCTAACGAAACACATCTGTGAAGCCAATTCAACAAATACTTGTAGTACCTTAAAATGGGGGGACCATGTACAAAAGGTGCTGTCATTTCTAAACGGTTCATCCAATGTGGATGAAAATACCGTCAAATTAAAGCTGACAGTCTGCACTTCACCCTCATTGTATCCTTTCAATCTCAAAGTGCTAGAGTACAGAACCAAAATAACCAAAAATGTGTCACTATCCAAATAATTATGGTGCTATATACCTATATATACCTATATGCTGTGTATACACAAAATAAGTGCCCACCCCCCTGATAATGTATTGTTTTTTTGCACATTTTGAATCATAAGGATGTTTGACCATCACAAGTCCTAATATAGATCAAAGGTGATGTGATATAGCAAATAACACAAAAAGTTACAACTACTCAACAAAAAGTCATCAGACATCAAATACCCCTGTGGGAAAAGGTAAGTGCACCCCTAACTTCAGTAACTGGTAAAAAGCTGTTTTAGTAGCAATTACTTTAACTAAAAATGTCCTGTAAGTATTGATAAGTGTCTCATATTGCCTAGAAGGAATTCTGGAGCACTCTGCCTTACATAATTGTTTCAACTCTGGCTTGCTCGCATGTACAGCTCACATCAGTCACATCAGTCACCTCACCCATGTCATGTCCAGGTCCTGAACTATCAAAGCAGTGCAAAATCATCACACTTCTGCCACCATGCCATACATTGTAAAGGGATACTTTAGCGGTGGGGTTTCTCCAAGCCATTGAACCCAATAGGGAAACTAGCATGAATGAACTCCACTGCTTAATTACCCCATTCAAACATGAAGCATGGTGGCAGAAGAGTGGCAATTCTGTGCTGCTTTGATAGTTCTGGAACTGGGCATTGAGTCAACCAATGAGTCAAACATGCATTCTGTCCTGTACCAGAGTACTCTGGAGCAGAATACGCTGCAGACCTGAAAGCCCATTGAGATGTACTGAAAGAAACTGATGTGAGCTCTACATGCAAGAAAGCCAAAGTTGGAGAAAGGATGAATCCTTTAAATGGGTGCAGTATCGTGGAGTACCATGGCCGATATCTGTGGTTTTGAAGTGGTACTCTTTTTCATAGCCATAATGTTATTCCGATTCAGTCTTTGGGCAGCTTTTTTTAGTTATTTATATTAAATTGGCCAATTACTTCCTACTATCTTACCCTACCTACTACTTATTTAACAACTAGTAGGTCATTTTTTCTAAGTGAAATAAAAACGGTACATGACATGCCTGCTGAAGTTGTTTGAAAAACGCAAGTAAATCTACTCCTCCCTTTGCCACATTGCTCCCACCCAGTCATCTTGGAAGGTCGCGCCAATTGGCGAGTAAAATAACTTCTCAACCTGTCCCGTGCAGCCGTTCATCCTGGGTTCCGCCTCCTTCACTCTCCCACAAACTCCGCTTTTCCAAAAGGAAATTCCTGCAAAAGGAAGGAACTGGGAGACGGCAGCAGAAAAGAGGGACACCCATAACAAAGCAGAAAAACGTCGACAGAATAAACAGATTTACCGGGGATACACTGTCAAAGACTTGCCAGGTTG
Organism: Aldrovandia affinis; assembly: GCA_029706075.1. Taxonomy (NCBI): domain Eukaryota; kingdom Metazoa; phylum Chordata; class Actinopteri; order Notacanthiformes; family Halosauridae; genus Aldrovandia; species Aldrovandia affinis. Next base: position 11,132,270 of record JAINUG010000003.1, read on the forward strand.
GTGCATGACCCTGTTTATTAAAAAAGCGAATGGTGGAGGTCGTTAGCTATGCATTTATGTTGGAAAACATTTACCAGATAGCGAGAGGTATCGAATGACAACACGACAGAACTCCATGCAAGAACCCACTGACCGTGCTTGCCATTTCGAACTAGCAAGCTAGCTTGCTAATAAGAATGGTTTAATCAGAGATGATTATTCGGGAATGGCTAGATTGCTATCCCATGACAATCTTGGTTCTTACTGTAAATAAGCTATAAGCCATGTGCAGTGTGTCTCGTGAACATCGTGTCGTTTTTTACATTGAAATTCTGTGATCCAAATGATCCCTCCTGCCATTTCATGGGCAGCTCCAGCTGAACATCCGAGAGCATAGCCGTTTGTTACTCCAGTACAACTTTCTTTCGAAGAAAGACGTTTTTTTGGCTGATGGAAGTACAATTTTTTTTAGCTGAACATGATGGCTATGAGCCTATTGCATTCGATTGTATATTCGCTGTAGATGTATGTCTGGGCAAGTTTGATAAAGATATACGTATATGTATCCCGAGCTAACTAACTTAGTAAACTGCCAGAGTTCGATTTGGTTTGCAATCGTTTTTAGGAAGCTTGTTTGGTTTCTGGTTCTGGGTAACCGGGACAGGACGTTAGAATCAGGTCACGTCTCTGTGCTAGTTAGCTAGCTACCAAACTGCAGAAACTAAGGACGGACGACTTGCCCGTACCTTTGCATTCACCAATGAAATCAATGCAACCCCTTATGAGAATATTTGTGATTTATCGTTTAAAATATAGATGGGAGTGTTGCAGTAGTTGCAACTTTTGTTTGTTTGTTTTGCTTTAGAAATGTTTTCCTTTTATTTAAACTAGCTATCTAATGATCTAATTTGTGATGTTCATCGCCTGGGAAACAAGTTAAATGTACTTGTAGCCATTCTGTATAATGATTTAGCTATTAGCTTGCTGACTTATTTTTGGTGAGTAATTGATAACCTTACCCCATGAATTGTGGACGCATGCTTTAATCTTTAAATCCAATTTGGGATTAAGATTTTTTAAAATCTTTTAAAAGGATTAGCGGGCAAGCAACATTTTTCTTTTGATTATACAAATTTAATATCAATAAAATGTGCTGCCCTACTTAGCGAAGTGTGAACCCAGAGCCTTTAAAAAAAAGAACATCTACACGTTCAAACCGGTCGTATACAGACGTTGAATTATTATTATTATTTTATGTTTATGTCCGTCTATGAACAGAGCAATGCTAATTAATGTAGCCTAATGCATATTAAACCGGTGAACGATATAGGGTACTGTGTGATAGCGTTAGGCTCACTATTAAGGGATTCAAGCGTTTCACGATGTATTTTAAGTGTTAAGTGTTGCATCTTAATATTTTTGTATGTAATGTAAATGGATAAGATGTAAGCGTGTCCTTGAGACTGATAGACGTGTGCTGATTAAGATAATTAATAACCGCGGTATGAGTAAAATTCATGTCATGTTTGTGATCATTTATTTTGGAGGCTTGCCCTCTCCGGTATCATATTGACACAGTGACAGATGTCAGAGTTCGAGGTCGCCTAAAACACAGCTAGTATACGAACATCTGCCTTCCTGTGGTCGCTCCACCTGTACACGCCCAGTTGTTAAAAACATGGCCCTTGCTCACAAAACGGTGTTAATGGTAGGTCAGCCGATTTTCATGAGCGTTGCAGTACATCCTCACACTTTCCACCCTCGGAATCGTAACTGCGATATTGAACAGCGTTCCACTATAAATCCCGCCATTATTGCCTACCGAGGCTCCACCTTTGATTTAGAGTCATCTGAGGAAGATCAGTGCCGATATAAAAACACACACCATAAACGCATCCCTTAAATTACAGTCGGAAAATAACGCGCAAAGCCATTGGACAAGCAGCCCAGCAGCTTTCACGATGTTCCACTTTCCCCTTATGTTCGTTTCAATTTTTTAATGTGCCGGTTCTCACATCTGGAAGCTCTCGCGAGTCCCAAATGCGGGCGATGATCTCTTCCCTCGAGCTCTTGTCTGATGTCTGTTGCAGTCCTTTGGGATCGTCTACCTGGCACGTGTAGCGATGTGCCGATTGCTTAATGTCCCGGACGCGACTCACTGCACCACAATTACTTAAGATTAATACTGCATTTAGTTTACTAACATTTTCATGTCCATTGGCAAAGTAAAGTGTTGGGAATTGTAAACATACATTTTCTTCTGCCTGCAAGTGTCCCTCCTACTTAAAATCGAGATGTATTTCAGGGACAGTCTAAAAATGGAAAACCAACCCGTTATGGCATAGCTTGGTACATCACAGTTCCCAGGGGAACAGGGTTAAAAATTAGCCTTGGGTGTTTGTAGTGATAATGACTGTCCACTTTATCATCCTGATTATTGTTGAATATAACTCTTTTCCTGATTACATTGGATGATTCATATACATTTAGAGGTTGGTACAGACTTGCACTGAAACCGTGGTGCTGAGGTATGGCAGGTGTAAATGCGTACATCACCTCGGAAAGCAACTGAAATTCCATCACTTTGTATGCACACTATGATAAGAGAATAATTTATCAGTAAGATACATGTAATATGATGCATATGATAGATGGCAAACTCCAGGGATTTCAAACAGATGAAAATGTTTGTGGGTTATGTTATGCAGCAGTGGTTGTTTGATCTGTGCAAAGGACTGTGGGTAAATGCCCCCCGTCCACACTTAAAATAATTGTGGAGACTGCAGTTTCTGTACCTGCCTCAACTCTATAAAATATTGATTGCCTTTTATTTTATAATTATGGGGTCATATCTTTAAATTGAAATGGCTGTTTGATTTTAAAATGTGTCATAGAGATGTCTCACTTCAGTCTGTAGGTAAATAACTACTCATGGACAGGTGTACATTCCCCCCCTCCTACTGCTTGCCAGTCATTGGTTAACTGGAGAAAAATAGCCCACAATGAATACGCTATCGGAGACAGACTGACAGACAGACAGACGGACAGACACTGTGTATGTTCCCATCTCTGTGCTGTTTCTTTCCTGATTGGCCAGGGATAGAGACTGAATGCGGTTGCCATGGTGATGCCGTATTTTTGGAGGGAACAGACCCTGTGAATTGCTACCCATCTGGTGCGTGTCTGTTGACTGAGTGTGTCGACCGCAGGGGTTGTAAGGAGGAGACTCTCTCTCCTTTGTCTTCCACTGTGAAATACCAACATGCTTACATACCCCAAATGCTACATACCCCAAATCATCCCCCCCCACCCCAAGAACAGAAAAATATATATAAATAAGCAAATGTGCTAAAAGCTGATATTGTGACATCAGAAATGTTTGGTTTATCTGGGGATCTGTGCTGTGGCTTCTGTTGTTTTGTGTGCGGATGGTCGCTGAATGCTTTAAACCCGTATGCTAAATTGACAGTGTACTTACAACCAGCCTCTAAATGGAAGTTTTCTTCTCACACCTTGCACTTTACCCTCCTGCTGTGTTTGCTGTCTGTCCTCTCTCTCTCTGTCACCCTCTCTCTTCATCTCTCTGCACAATCTAATCAGATTTTTCAGTGACAAATTGGGAGTTCTAGTTCTGTGTCAGGCTGATCTCTACCCTTTGTGACTCAAGCTTTCTGCAGCGGGAATAGGGAAGTATCCATCTTGGCCTTTAATTAGGTACATGCAACGTGGAGCTGACTGGTGCCCCCTAATTGTTTCGACAGACTTTCATGATAGGTTTGCTTGCAGCGAGGAATGACCCGCTAATCATAAATTACCACCAAGGAAAAACATCTTAAACCTTGTACATGAAATGACCAAACTGTGATATCTAACCTGGTCACTCTTTCCATGCATGCTTTTTGTCTCTGTGCTGTAATTACTGCCAGCTACATGCTTTTAGGACTTCCCTTAATCACTGCCTTATCACCCCTGAGACGTCTGAGAAGTTCAATTTGCACTCTCACTGTAAGCAGTGCTGTCAATGGAGTCCCAGGACGTGCTCAGCTTAGCTGACTTGGCCTCATGACTACACTTTGCCTTGGCCAAAACGTCAATCACGCCTGTGAAAGAGCAGGCTCTGTCTGGGAACAGGCAGAACAGAGAGCTAATTAAATGATAAAAGTAATTATGTTGCTCATTGTTTTTGTGTTTAATCACAGAGTAAGATCTGCTGAGGCGACCAGTTCCCCTCCCGAAAAGTTAGAGCACCTCGTTTGTGCCGAGGCCTAGTGTTGTATATGGCTGTTTACTTGGGGAAGGGATTGACTTAAAGTTGTGGTGGCATGTGGTGGTTTTTGTCCACTTAAGTTGAATGCACCGTCTTTAAGTCACTTTCGATAAAAGCCTCTGTCAAATGACTGTAATGTAATGTCATTTGAACTGCAAAATAGGAGCTTCTTTGAACCTGGAGTAGCAGCAGAGTTCTGTCTCTGGAATCTAGGCCAGAGTTCTGCTTTGTTTGCAGAACCCCAGAAACAGTTCTGCGCCCTATCCCTCAGTCTCTGTTTCACAGTTGTGGTACTGCGCCTGCTTTGTAGTTTTGATAAGCCAGAGATCCTGATCATATTATACCTAGGCTGTATAAGAAGGCAGAGATTCATAATGGCTGCCTTTTTCTCCTGTACTGTACTTCTCTTGCTCTGAACCTGCAAGTTTTAACTGTGTGTTTTGAACCGATTAAATAAGCTTTTTCCAACAGTCCCATTGGCTTGGCACAGCCAAAACCGGCAGGCGAGACGCTAAGAAAATTCTTTTAATCAGCCAGTTCAGATACAAAATAATTTTTCTGGCGTGTGCTTCGTAGTGAGCAGACATTGTTGAGCATTCCTGTCACTGCCGTAAGTCAGGGTGCAAAGCCAGGCAAATGTACATTGCTTGACCTTGTGTTCAAATATCCTCAAAGGCAGCTTGGCTCCCATAGGCATCGTTTGAATTAATCAATACCAGCTGTTCCTCAGCACCATGTTGTATAGTAATTGGGCAGGAGGTGGGTTATGGGTGGGGGTTGGGGGGCACCTGACGACAATTTATTTGGAAATGTACTTAAAAGGTATATTGTTGTGAGTCAGACCATTGAGAGGGACCTGCATATGTAGGTCCTCTGTCTGACTCCAAACAGGGAGTGGAATCCAAATTGTATTTATGTTTAAATTGTTTTGCAAGCGCAGTAGAAAGCAGCCAAAAGTACTTTCCTCTAAAATATCTTCTGGTGGAATTGCTACTAGAAAGATAAGGAAATAGTCGAACAAAATAAACCTTGCTTGAAATGTCTGTGGTCAAATGTATTCATTGTGGTCAAACCCTGCTCCATATTACGACACCGGCGGAGCGGGGCTTTCTGGGGCGTCGGCGTGGTTGGGGAGGAAGCAAAGCGCGGCGTCGCATTTACGGCTACGAGCCTTCCCCCCGCTTTATCCCCAGCCAACAGGATTTCTCCCCCAATGAAATATGGAGTAAATTAGGAGGCCTAAAGGGATTGGCGGAAGTGGAGCTGTGTGTGTGCGCTGCTAGAGAAATAAAGCTCCAGTGTTTTGGGAGAAACCGTATCCTCGATGGGAACGCTAGGATCACGGTGTGGGAACAGCAGGAAGTCTGTGGGAGAGTAGGTGGGAGGGTGGTGGGGGGGTTAGGGGAGGGTGGGGCTAGCTCACTCCAGAACCAAGACCCTCTAAACCTGGAAAACAATTTTGTGGCCGTTCCCTGGGAGTCGCTGTTGAACACGAGTGAGGGATGTGGGAAGCAGGGGATGAGGGGATGGGGGATGGGGATCAGATCAGAAGGCCTGGCCTTGTAAGTAGGTATAGGCCTATGTCATATGGGTATGATTTATTTGTTTAAGCGTAATACTCTTGCTGATCCTTAGTGAGGGTGGGAGGGGGAGTGGGAGAAGTCTTGGCCAAAATATGGTTCAAACATAAAAAAAGGGCAAATAATTCAGTAGGTTCATAAATCCCTGACTCTTTTCTTTTATTGTCATCCTACTACATTTTGTACATGTAGATGAGAAAAACATTAAGAGTCCTTTTTGGATGGCTGGCGTCAGCTCTTTTTAGTGGCAGCGAGTGGAAGGCAAGCTCGATTAGGTGTAATTAGCGAAAGGCTTCCAAATTCCCTCCTGGGGAATTATGTCGTGTGAACTGGTGGGCTAGTCTCACGGTCAATTACAGGGCTCTGCTGTGGGGACCACTGAAAGGCTGGACCTTTGTAGCAAGGCATGTAACCACCATATTGGCTTACGCCGGACATGTGGGTCACACGTTTAAGTTTCAATAATAGTTCACCAGAGACCATCGTGTTGTTCAACCTTCAGAGGCCTACAGCAAAATCACTTGAGGTTTCTGTTGGCAACGGTCCGTGGCCGTAAACCCCTTCCTCTGGGAGCTTATCATATTGTCTGCTTCTGCGGTCTCTCCCTTTCGGCCCATTAACAGTGAGATTTAGGGGGCTTTAATGGTCAGTTGCCTCTGCTGTACGTTAATTTTTGACTACTTAATATCTGGTTAATGGCTCCAGGCCTCTGTTAGGCGCAGAGAGGCCCCTCGGTCCATGTTCAGTCACTTCTGTGAATCTCCACAATCCAGCTCACATGCCCCTCTCCACTGGCATGTGGACGGGAGGGGGTCTCTCAGTTTGCAGGTTTCCTGATTGGGAGGTTTACCCCGCCCCTGCCCGCCCACCCACAAAGCCGAACAGTATGGTACTCTCAGGGCTAAATGTAAAAGGAAGCACCTTCTGTGTTTCAGGAACCAAGGAAGGACCATTTCTTCGAACTAATGACTCCTACAGATGATGGTGTGGATCCCAATGGGCTGTAATTCTCTGTAGTAGTTTTGTGGTTCAGTGGAACGAATTGCTCCAACCTAGAATTGCACCAACCAAGGGGTGACCCCTTATTCACATCTGAGCCTTTGACCCCTTATTGATGTGCCCGCAACCCCTCCCCGTCCAAAACAGAGGCATGGAATAACGAGTGTCCTGGAGATCTGTGGTCGGGCCCGGATTTGTGTATTGGTTTTCCCAGCCATGTGTGACTTGGGCCTGAAGTGCAGAGGGAAGTCTGTTTACATGTGAAGGAGCAGGAATGTGGGGTCTGGGAGCAGGAGCACACCGTGCGTTTCCACCACAGCTCTGAGGTTTTTCATGCTTTCACTTTGTGACATACCTTCCTTGCTAATGGGTAAACCGTGTAATAGGGCCTTGTTTATTATTAACGGACTCCCAACGTTAGCGCTATGCGGTCATCCACTCAGGCGTGCAGTTTAAATAAGTTTTATCTGGACATGTTTCATCGAAACATTCTGTCTGTTATTTTGTTTATAAATAGGCCTCCTTGTTTTACTCCACACAGGATGAGCAGGACATCCAAGTGAACCGGTGTGTGGGGGGAGAACAAAATCCCGATCGAGGCTGCATTCGGCGTCCTTTTAGAAATCCATTGTTCTCAAGAATATTTTTCTCTTGTGTATGGGAAAGGGGGAGGTGGGGGGGTTGAGGGGTGAGCATTACCCAGATTGAAATGTCACGACTCGTGTATGCATGCACGCTCAACTGAATCAGTGGCTTGATTCCCTGGCTCCAGCATCGGAGACATGCAGATCTTTTATGGATTTTCTGCACATCATTTTCTGTTGTTCCAGTTCTCACACCCTCCAAAAATATCCTGGGCAGTGGAGGGGAGCACCACGCAGGGGATTGAACACCTGCTTCGTTTTTTTTCTGAGATGGGAGGTTCGGAGACCGGAGGGAAGGGTTTGGAAGGAGATCCTTCTACCGCTCGCCTGTTCTCTCTCCCTCCCTCTAGCAGAGCAGGCGTGTGATCGCTTTGATGGGGCTCCGCTGAGGAACGGTGTCTTGAAAGAGGAGGAAGAGGAAAAAGAGTAGGAGGAGTCGTGACAGTAGGAGTGAATTGTTGAGTGAGACAACGGAGTGGAATGTTGACTGACGGTTGCCTTGGGATACTTTCAGATACTGCGAGGTACACACACACACACACCCACACCCAATGTGATGAATTTAAAGACTGAAAGTTTAGCACTGCCGTTGTTGATGGCCTGCCTGTGTCGGTGCAATAGTGAAAACATTATCTGCTCTCAGAGAGGGGAAATTTACCCATGATGGACTTCCTCAGCTCTAGCCTGTGGGAGCCCCACTCCAGCAGGTCTTGTAGATCTGTTGGCCTCCAGCTTTGAAAAAGTAAAATACATTTACATACACTTCCAGGTCATCAAACCAGCATTGGTGGTACTGGCCATTTAACAGACTTTATCCAAAGCGACTTACAAATGCATACATTTTCAGTATATGTGGCCCCAGTGAGGATTGAACCCACAACCTGGCCAACGCTGTGCTCTACCAACTGAGCCCAGAGAACCCTGTGATTTGATTTGAGGGCTAGTTTCAGGAAAACGCAGAGAGTAACTGGGCTTGAGAATAGCCCCTCAAGAAAATACGACTTTTACACGTGATTTTACAGTCGGCTGTGGTGCACTTGGGAGCAGTGAGAAGGTTAAGGCCCTCTGGCTGTCCGCCTAGCACACTTTGGGAGATGTCTCCTGGGAGTGGGCGGGGTGGGGCGGGAACCCATTGATCCTCATTAAAAGGTTGTCTGTGTCCCGTTAAACACTCTGTACGCGGCTGTAAGGAGCCTTACCCCCTGCTGGGGGAGGCCAGAACCTTCTGTCACCTTCCGCCTATATGAAAAGGCCTGACCCAGGGCCAGATGGTCTCCCAACCACTGGACTGAGTCCCAGATACCCCCGGCAGTCCCCCTGTTAGCCGTTTATGGCCGCCCCGCCCCCCCCCACACTCCATAAACACAGGATTTTGGGTAATAGGGGAGTGGGGTCGTGGAAGGCTCTTGTCTGCAGCAGGGATAAGCTGTCTCAGCAGCGCGCCAATCGCGCTGAACGAGCGCGCGGTGTGAAATTTCATCCGCCTCCGTCCGCCTATCACTGCCCCGCCGCGTCTGAATAAATGATGGCCATTGACACCGCACTGCAGTGCTCACCGGCGCCGGCCACTCCGCAGGAGCCGAGAGTCCGCTGAATCCGCATCGCCGAGTCAGCCTCGGCGACAGGCGAAGTTCGCCCTTACGCTGCCGCCGCCTCTTCCCTCGTAGATTGCGGGAGAGATGCGTGCGTCAGCTTGATCGGCGTGATCGACGCTCCTGCGCGGTGTCCTTGCCAACGCGTAAGGTTAGCGCAGTGCTGGAGGCAACGTTGAGAGAGGGAGAGGTGAGTTATGATGTGTTGGCTTAAACAAGGCCAGGCATGGGCATTCCTCTTTACTGCACTTTTACCATTTAATTGCTGCTTTTTTGTCCTGGCAAGCAAATTTCTTTTGAAATGGCGCCGGTATTTATTTTGGTCCAGAGTCCACGGGGCTTTGATCACCTAAATGAGTCTGAATGGGGTTTTGATGTGAATGGGCGGCCATCGGGTATGTGGGGTCCCGCCGCTGAATCACTGGCTCAGGCACTTGTTTTTGTGTGTGTGTTGTGTGTGTGTGTGTGTGTGTGTGTGTGTGTGTGTGTGTGTGTGTGCGTGTGCGTGCGTGTGTGTGCGTGTGTGTTGTTTCATACTGTATCGACTTCATACAGGGCAGCAGCTCCTTGCACCTCAAACCGCTGGTTGTGCCACAGCTGGAGGAGGTCGGTCATCGCAGGTGGTGAAGTTGTAGAATCCACACGCTCTAGCTGCTGAAGTGAGGGTGTGTGTTTTGTCCTGTCAGACTCATTCTATGACAAAGTCTGGAAAGGAAATGCCTTCCATTCTTCACAGTCAATTTCCATCAGTATCCATTTACTGCGACAGTCACACAGGGGTACTGTCTGTCCCTTTACATTTATACAAGGCAGTGGTTCTCAATCTGCGGTCCATGGACCACAAACCCCCCCGGTGTTTCGTGGGCAAAGTTTTATTAAAGTTGCATTAGTAATATGCATCTCACTGCTGTGTTGATATTACCTGGCTTTCCTCAGGCAAACAGGTGCTCCAATTCCATTGAGGACTGAAAGAAAGTTTGTGCCTACTTTGCATTTCAAGTATGCTGGTTTTATTTAGTTTGAATTTAAATGTTTAATCTTCACAATTTATTCAGCGATCCTTGGTAGGTGGGTGGCGGAGGGTGGTTGAGAACCACTGATATTAGGGGACTTTCACACCTAATACACTTATACTGGTGTAATGTGTCTCCTTGCTGGTGTGGTGTGTGTCCTGTTGCAGGCCTCTGCTCTGCCGAGCTGAGTGTCTCGCAGGCTCTGTGCGCTGAGAGGGAATGAACGTTAAGCTCTTTTCTTCATGAGCTGAGCAGCAGTGTTTGAGCAGTGGGGACGGGGGAGTCAACAGTCTTCAACAGTTTTCTAAAGCTGCTGTCATTTTCTCCAAACACAGATGGGAGAGGTGAGTGGTGTCTCACCTCACTGTGGCGTAGAGTGTGTGTGTTTTTGTGTGTGTGTATTGGTGAGTCGGTCAAAAGGAATGAACAGCGCTGTACTCAAACACCCCACTGCCCAGTCACCTAGTCTTTCAGCGTGAGTGGGCCCTGAGGGAAGGGAAGCATTTCTGACACACTCTGTTGTCACAGTCTGACAGATTGAACTGAATTGCAATAGCGCGCTGCCAAACAAATGTGATCCTGCCATTGGCTAGAACTCCCACAGAATGAGATGTTGCCACAGAGACCACATTTAGCGTGTGTGTGTGTGTGTGTGTGTGTGTGTGTGTGTGTGTGTGTGTGTGTGTGTGTGTGTGTGTGTGTGTGTGTGTGTGTGTGTGTGTGTGTGTGTGTGTGTGTGTGTGTGTGTGTGTGTGTGTGTGTGTGTGTGTGTGTGTGTGTGTGTGTGTGTGTGTGTGTGTGTGTGTGTGTGTGTGTGTGTGTGTGTGTGTGTGTGTGTGTGTGTGTGTGTGTGTGTGTGTTTGTTTGTTTGTTTGTTTGTTTGTTTGTTTGTTTGTTTGTTTGTTTGTTTGTTTGTTTGTTTGTTTGTTTGTTTGTTTGTTTGTTTGTTTGTTTGTTTGTGTTTGTTTGTGTGTGTTTGTTTGTTTGTTTGTTTAGAGAGACGGAGACACAGAGAGAGTGTGTGAGTGGTGCCAATGGCATAGCTGTTTATTTCTGTTTTTCCTTGAGTTTTGGGTTCCGTTGATGAGTGAGACCGGCTCTGTGAGCGTTTCATCTGGTCTTCAGATTTCTGCTTCATAACCTCCGGTCTGCAGGCAGTTGACTGCTCTGGCCTGTGCCCAACAATGGCTTGGGTGTCCTGTCTGATATTACAAAAATCCTCAAGTTCCCCCAGCGGCTTGGCTTTGATGTGGAGATGGAAGCTGTGTTCACATGTTACTGTCAGTCTGTCACCATGACCTGTCCAGAGGGCAGAGATCAAATAAAACCTGAAAATTTGTCTTTATTTTATTTATATATTTTTTTGCTTTTCATGCAATGGACTGGTTTTCTAATTGCCCTCGCTGAAACTTGGAGTTGATTATGATGGTGCTGCGTAAGGCACATTCCTCGGCAGATGCTCTCAGCCACGTTTTCGGACTTTGTTGAGAAGTCTTCGCTGTTGGCAAAGCCCCGCTGGTTTCATTTAAAATCTTTCACTCTGCAAATTGAATCCGTCGCTGTGCGAGAACATGAAACAATGCAGGAATGGAAAGAGGGAATGTTTCCATTGTCTATTTAGAGCTCTCTGAACAGATGCATATGCATGCATGTGCACGTGCACACACAATCGTACACAGAGTTATCACCCAGCTCGGCTTCAGTGCGACCACACGGTCATAAGAACAGCCACGTTTTGCACCCCTCGACGAGTCCACTGTGACCAGAAAAATCCTAACCCCAACCCCAACCCTGGCCAGACCATGACCTCAACCCCGACCCTCGACCCTCGGCCAGCCTATCCTGACCCCAAGTATTGACCATTCCTTTCTATGGAACAAGCCTTTGGGTTCTTTTTTGTTGTTAAAGGAGCATGAACACGCAACGAAGGCAGCAGGTGCCACCAAAAGCATGAATGAACTCAGTCTAAGTCCTTCGATGCAACCCTCACTGAATATAGAGGCTGCAGTGACTTAATGAAGTAACTGAGATAGATTGGTCTCGGGTGTGCTTCATGTGCGTATGATCGAATCAAAGACAACCGGCGATAACCACACTGCGGAGACTAGCTGCAATGACATCACCACTGGGAACAGGATTGTTGGTATGAGGTCGTCTTTTTGGGACAGGTCCTACCTCTCGCATCTCTCGATGTGTCTATCGAGCCTGGCCCAACCCACATGCACACACACACACACACACACACATATTAGTGTGCCACTTTTGTTCGCGTTCCAAAATCTTTCAAACGTGTTCCGCGCCACATTGTTTTTAGCATTAATGTCATCCCTCTCTCAGATGATGCTCAGAAGCACTCCAAGGGTTTTTGGGTGTGACATGCAATAGTTATTTAGGAGATTAGGAGAAATTATTAAAGAAAACCAGACAATTAAAAAGGATGTTGGCTGGACTCGGAGTCGCCATAAAACAGGGGGTGGAGTAGCGGGTGGTGGAGAGGAGGGGGTGGAGGGCAGATGGAGGGCTGGGAAAGAGGCGCCCGGAGCAGATGTTCCTGTGAAAGACTTTATTGCCCCCAGAGCAGAGCTGCTTTATGGGCTGGGGAGTGAGGCCCTGCATGAGGACAGAGAGCGAGGTGAGCGGCAGGGGGAGGGAGGGAGGGACAGTTGGGCCAAACTCCCGACTCTCACTCAGCACCTGCTAGAGGCAGACAGGAACAGCAAGGGAAAGGAGATCGGAGCGATTGGAGGGGAGCAAGAAGGAGTGAAAAAGAGAGAGCGAGGAAAGCTGAGGAGAGAAGGGTTGGAAATTTAAGAGTGAGTTAGAAAGTGTAGAACAGAGAAGAGGGAGAGTGCAAGAGAGAGAAGAAGAGAGGATCAGGAGGAGAGAGCGTGACAGTGGGAGGTTGGCCACAGGCAGAGAGATTCAGGTAAGAGGTGAAGCAGTGCTGTGTGTTTTCTGCAGAGATTGGGGAGTGAGCTCCAGTGTTTTTGTTCCTGGCAGGTGTCCTGAAGGCCCAACACCACTCTCACTTTCCTCCCTCAGAAAGGGCACGTGCCACTCTCACCACTGTGCAAGGGTGCGCCTTCCAGCGTTAATGTGTCGCCTGATGTTAGTTGTTGCCCTTAGTTTGTGCTTGTTGCTTTATGGTAGTGCTTGTTGCCTTAAGTTTGTTTTTGCCTCAGCTTTATTGCCTGTTGCCTTACTTTTGTTTGTCGCACTCACTTGAGTTTTTTGCCTTAAATGAGTGTTTGTTGCCTTGCATTAGTGTTTCATTGCCGTACATTTGTGTTTTGTTGCCTTACGGTTCTTTGGTTTGGCTTGCCTTCGGCTAGGCTTTTGCCTTTCTTTGTTCTTATTTGTATGCGTACGGTCACATTTAACCCCAGTAAGACTGCTCGAGTTCTGTTGTCATACCTGTGAAGGACGATCGGGACTTAAGCGTGCCCCATCTTGCTGAAACATCAGTAGGCGGAATGGAAAATATTTGTTGCCTCCGCTCAGCTCGATGGGGATAATGTAGCGATAATGGTAACCAAGTGTGGAAATGGCTCTTAATCACAGACCAGGAGACCAGAAAATTAATTTCCTTCCCTGCATTTTGGCTGAGGATTGGTATCTACATGGCTGAGGATTGGCTCCTAACATGTAATGATGTGCACTCTTTCTGTGCAATACCAATACATTCACACAGATCAGTAATTCAATTATTGCTTTGACCGTCCTTATGTGAATCGAGAGTTGCATTTCCTGAGAGAGCAAGTTTATCTGTGTGCGAGAGAGGACCTAATTGTGTTCGGTTCAGTCAACGGCGGCGGCAGGCCTGTGTTCAGCTAGCGCAGGAGACCTCAGATTTCTGTTCAGTTAGACAGGACAGGTGTATGCTCTGTTAGTGTATGAGACAAGTTTTTTTTTTTCTTCTTCACTTATTGTGAGACAGTGAGTTTATGTTCAGTTTGTATAGGTGACAGTAGGTGTGTACTCAGTTAATGTAGGACAGGACAGATTTGTGTTCAGCCAGTGTAGGAGCCAACAGGTTTGTGGTCAGTGCGTCTGAGAATGGAGGTTTAAGCTCTGTCAATAGAGGGCAGATATCTCTGTTCAGGTAGTGTAGGGGAGAGATACAGTGGTGTTGGCATTATGCCTCCAATACAACCCCTCAGCTTAACACGCAACGTTGTTGCAACATTGCCGTGACGTTTGGCAGACTCTGCTCCACATCTTGCTCCCCGATCGACCCCGTGCCTTCGCGGGATTTTGGAAGTCGTCCTCCTCGGTTCTTTGGATGCCGTTCACCTGCACCGGAACTTGGCCCCGGCACGGCAGATTGCATCAGCGCTGATCGAATTCCCTTTCGGAATATAAACCATGAGTTAGAAAATGCTGAGACTGTTTCCCGTGGAGAGCTTTATGGGGGCCATTTTAAGAAGGGAGTGGGTGGGGAGGTTTGATTTGATTTACAGGTAAGTTGCCTGAGGAGTCCCCCTCCCCATCCCACTTTCATCCACTTATTTGCCCCTTTTCTCCTGCCATGGTACAGCTGGAGCCCCTGCATGGTTCTACTTCCTGCGCGTCCTTCCTTTATTTTATTAGTGGCGGTGATATCAGAGTGTGGAAACATCCCTCTCCTGGCCCCCCCCGCCCTCTTGTGCGCTGTGCGGCTCTCCCGCTGTCTGCCGTCTCTCTCTTCCTCCTTCTCTCTTTCCCCTCTCTCTTTCCCTCCCTCTCTCAGGTCAACAGCTGCCTAATATGCCCTATATTTCACTGTGAGTTGGGGAATGCTGCAATGCCTGATGGGACACCGGGAGAAATGTATCGTTCTCTCTGTGTGTGCCCTTTTTTACGGCTGCCGCTGTTCCTGCTTGCACGTCACATCATCCTCTGCACCCTGTGCCTCCCGTCCGCCCGGGTGCCTTTCACAAATCTTTATTTGAGTTTTTCTCTGTCCTCTCTCTCTCTCTCTCTCTCTCTCCTCCGTTGCTCATCTTTCTTTTGAGAGAGCTTGCTGGCACGACAGAGCCACAGGGACACCCGAGTCATGTGACGGGGTGTGACGCGTGCCTTGTTGAAACCCGGAGGGACTAACTAAAGGGGTTAGCGTGAGAGCAGGGGAGATAGAGACTTTGAGGGCGGTGGAGCTCGTGTGGAATTTCCTCTCCTGGTTACCGGGGGCTGCCCGCTTCACCTTTTGGAGTCCCGGGACACTTCTCTGCCCATAACTCACTTCATCCCATCCTCCATTCCCACTCCATCCATCCATCCATCCGTCCGTCCGTCCGTCCGTCCATCCTGAGTCTTCGGCGCTGTTTGTTTTCAGTTCCAGAGGTTCCAGCTTCCTGCTTCCTGTGCCCCCGTGTAACGACAGTGCCGTTCCCCCACGTGCCGCCGCTCACAGATGTGCGAGGAGCGGCCTCCGGGCAGGCAGGTTTATGGTGTGTTTATTATGACGCTAAATAAGCCTCGCTCGGTCAGGGAATTGCAGTCGTCAGGTCTTGGGGGAGAGTCCTTGATCACGCGCGTTAGGAAATTCATCAAACTGCAGTTGAGGTGCTTCAGGTTCTGGCATGATTGGAGTGGAGAGAGGTGATTACAGTGCATTGTACAGACTAATGGATTCTCAGTCAGATGCACACACACACACACACACACACACACACACACATGCATACCACACACACACACAGACACACACACATACACACGTATGCATACCACACATACGCACAGGCATGCATACTCTCAGGTCTCTTTCTCCTTCTCGCGCTCTTTCTCTCCCATGTGGAGACGTTGTCAGGGGAGCAACGGTGCCCTGTGGTCCTGAAAGTGGATTGTTGGGGTACACAGTAAATCAGACGCTGTCCCGCGGTGCACTATGCGGAGGGGTGGGGGATGAGCTGACCCCCACGGCTGTAAATATCCTCTGTGTGTTTTATTTACACGGAGCCATTGCCATCTGCTCTGAACGCAAAGGGCTGATCTCTCCGTCTCCTCCCCTTCTTACCTCTCTCCCTTGTCTGTCCTCCCTTCTTCTTAACCCTCCCCGTCTATATTTCTTTCATCCCTGCCTCCCCTCAGACTCTGTATTCCTGACTCATCCTGCTCATTCCCATATGTGTACAGTCTACTCCGTCCTTATCTTCCCTCTGAAATGTACGTGTTTTCCTTCTTCACATCATGCCTTTCTCTGCCCTCCTCCATCCCATCTTCCACTTGTTACGGCTGTGTGTGTTCTTACCTGGGCGATGTATCCTCCTGACAGGCACAGATGGGGGGTCCAGTACGGGTGGTTACTGTGGGTGGGGTTTTCTGGGCTCCACCCATTACAGTTATAGTGGGCGGGGTTTTCTGGGCTCCACCCATTACAGTTATAGTGGGTGGGGTTTTCTGGGCTCCACCCATTACAGTTATAGTGGGCAGGGTTTTCTGGGCTCCACCCATTACAGTTACAGTGGGCGGGGTTTTCTGGGCTCCACCCATTACAGTTACAGTGGGCGGGGTTTTCTGGGCTCCACCCATTACAGTTACAGTGGGCGGGGTTTTCTGGGCTCCACTAATGGTGGCTACAGTGGGCGGGGTTTTCTGTGCGCTGGGTTTCTACAATGCGCATGGTTTCTGTCATGTAAAAATGCTGCCTTGTTTCCCGGTCCATTATCGCTGCATGTCTGAGCATCCTCAGGCTCAACAGGCAGCAGTGACATTCCTGCAGCTCTTAACCTGAGGACAGGCACCGTTGATCTTTGTGTTTGCGTTCTCGTGGGTTGACGGTTTTTTAATGAGCCCCGTGTCATTTTACTTACGGCTAATTAGGCTGTTTACCCGGTGTGTCTGGGTGAGTGTGCTCATTCTGCTCACGTGCCTCTCTGCCAAGTTCACCTACCGGCCCAGGAGTGAGTGACTGCAGAAGCACTGCCATGTGGAGGCAATTTTACATTCAAAGAAGCGTGAGATGAGATCCACGCTGCTTAACCAAAATGTTATGTATTATTATGGAATCATCACAAAGGCAGGCAGTGCCCCCCCCCGGACCTCCAAAGGTCGTGATCTTTGTATTTTAAAAGAAATATATTTTGAAACGTCTAGATTCCAACGGCTTCTCTTCGCTGCTTCATTGCAAACCTGAACAGATGGCAGGAGGTCCAGGTCTGTTTCCGTTTAAAATGGTTGAAATGTTAATCAGGAATATAAATACGTGGGGTTCCGGAGGGGGCCGCAGAGTAACACTGGGGCCTGGCGAGATCGATCGGTGTCGGCTTTACTGGCGCTCACATTTCATCCCGTCAGACTATGAAGGTGATGAATGTGCAGCACTTGCTCACACGGTGGGGATTTTTTTTTGTTTTAAATTGTACAATTGCGTGCTGCAATTTCATCTTCTAAAATGACTTATTTGACTTTTTGAAACTACGCCTCATCTGGGATTGTTTAAACGCTGTCCTCTCCTACAGCCCTTCAATGTTTGACAGGGTGACTGACCGTTTCCCAGTATCAGGGTGGCTGTGTGTGTGTGTGTGTGTGTCTGTGTGTGTGGCTGTGTGTGTGTGTGTGTGTGTGTGTGTGTCTGTGTGTGTGTGTCTGTGTGTGTGTGTGTGTGTGTGTGTGTGTGTGTGTGTGTGTGTGTGTGGCTGTGTGTGTGTCTGTGTGTGTGTGGCATGCTAGGAAGGCAGGGCAGTGATTGAGGGGCTGTTTATTCCTCACTCAGTGGAGCGGGGGGGACAGATTTATGGTGAGACCCTGACAGCTCGTCCCTTAAGGGGCAGGGGGATTTTCAATATGCAAGAAAATCCGGCCAAGGAAATCTCTCTCTCATCGCTTTCTCTGACCTCTCTCTCTCTCTCTCTCTCTCTCTCTCTCTCTCTCTCTCTCTCCCCTCCCTCTGTTCTTCTTTCCTCCCCACTCTCCCCTCTCTCTCAGACCTCCCTTTTTCTCTCCCCTCCTCTCTCTCTCTCTCTATCTGCAGTCCTCTTTTTTGTCCTCTGCCCCCACACCCTTTTTTTCCTCCTCCATACCTCCATTCCGTCTGCCTTCCAGTCTCCTTAATGCCTCCGTTTCCCTCATTTTGTTGCTTGACAGTGAACGCAGAAGCACTCTGTCTCCCCATCCTCCAGCAGCCCCTGGGTGTTCGAGAGAGGAGCAGGAAGGTGCTAGAGTTCCAGGGGTCCAGTGCTGTTCTCCAGAGCAGGGGTGTGTTCAAATGAGTTCCTCTCCTTGGCTGGAGAAATTACGTCATTATTGATATTACCTGGTGTAGTGCATTGGTTGCACCAAAAACCTGCATACACTCGGTCCTATATGGTGTTATACAGACTGAATATCACATGGTCTTTTTAGACCATTGGGAAGATAATGATTCGATAATTAATTGAAATTGTGTTTATGTGCCATAATATAGACATCGCAGACATGCTGATTAGTTTAGGCTTTGAGATCCTGCCCCCAAAGTCTTCATTCACGATTTCTCTTCACTTTTAAGGAAAGGATTCCCCAGCTTCACCCGACTTGATGTACCCACATGCCTTGTAGTTCAGAAAAACTTTAATTCATACAGTAAAATAGAAAACCCACTGGGGAAAATGAAGTTAGAGAAGAAAAAAAGTAGTACTTCCGTATTTCCACCACTTTGACCTGCCTAACAACATGCACACTACCCTTAAAACTCATATCATGCATGGAAACAGACTGGTATATTGGGTATAAAGGCCAATTTATGCTTGCAAACTGACATTTATTAACATTGGAGAAAAAGGCTAACATTAGCAAGCTTTATTTGGCCATGATACCAGGTTGCTAACGAGCTAGCTAGATATCAGTAGTTTTGCTTAGCTAACGTTAACATAGATATCGTACCTGTCTCGCAACTGTTTCCACTTATATCTGCATTGCAGCTCGTCTCAGTTGAGATTCCTTGAAATGAGGGGATACCGCCTCACCTGCTCCGCTAACAATTATTCAAAACCGTCCATTGCAATAGCAAGAAAACAACAAAACAAAGTCAGATGGAAATAGTATTCTGTATCTCCATGGCAATGGAGTTTACCTCGTCATTCCAACCAATCAGATTATGCGACATTTTATGACGGCGTCTGCGACCTTTCATTTCTCTGGAGGTACGCGACATGAATTGGCCTTAAACAATGCACACTAAAACCCTTAAAACACATATCATGCATGGTCATATTGGGTATAAACAATGCTTCGTCCCCCCCCTATAGGGTAGCTTTGTTTTCAGTCACTCTGGATGACAACATCATCACCGTCTCTCTGTAGAAAAGCCACCTTCTGGTTTTTCTACAGCAGTTCCTTTTGGGGGAAGGTTCTGTTTGCCTCCTCGTGCAGCAGGGCGGTGGTGACAGTGGCATGGTCATGTGACGCGGAGAGACTGCTGCAGACCCTGACAGGATTTAAGCAGCTGGTGCTGGACTTGCGTCCACATCTCCCCGTGACTCCTGTCTCTTCTCGTCGGCTCCCGTCCTCCACTTATCAGTCCTCCTCCTCCCTTCTTCCCTCTGCCTCCCTCCCTCTTCCCTCCATTCTGTCAAAAGCTTTCAGCACTTTCACCTCTCTCTGTGTCTGTGTCACTCTCGAGTCAGCACAGTACAGTATTTGGCATGACCAAATGTACTGTAACTGTACCTGTCACTCTGTACAAGCTGGCCTCTAAATCATGGAGACCACTCCTCGGGCCTAATAGGAAATCATTGCAGTCAGGGGGTTGAAAAGGGCCGTTTTGAAATTGGAAAGTTGATATGAATCCTAGGAGAATTGCCAAGCTCTCCATGATTCTGCTAGCTTGCTTCGAGGGTTTTGGCGCAGAACATTACTCCGGATCAGCTACTGTCTCTAACCAGCCGCCTGGTAGTTTTTGACCAGCTATTGTGCTTCTGGTGTTCGTCAAGACAGGTCTCTGCGGAAGGATCAAACAAACACATGCGCCCTTGCTGTGGCTCAATCAAAGGCCGCTCCCTCCGTCTGTGCAGCGTGCCTTTTTACCATAGCGCTCTTTCTCAGACATGACCGTAGTTCTAGAAACCACTTTTCTGTCAGCGGTCCCTCTGGTTAACTTGGCCTGCGAAACCCGACATGCGGCGCCCGAAACACAGCGGCTGCACTACACGATCTACGCCATCGATGCTGTTGGCGGCGCAAAAACCGTGGGAGCAGCCACCTGCGCCTTTCACGGGCGGCCTGCAGGATAGGCAGGCTTTGATGCGGACATATGCAGGGCGGACGTGCGGTCACAGGGGGCAGGACCTTTCTGACCCTCGCCATTGGCCACTGACCCCCAGCTGAACCCCACCTCGGCCTGTCAGCTGACCCCCACCCTCCCCCTGGTCATTGTCCCCCGTCGGAGTGAATCACAGGGGGCGTGCCCTAGGGCACAGGGCAGCCGTGCCCAGCTGCAGGTCCCAATGCGTGACGCTGAAATGCACCTCCCCCCACCCTCACACTCCATGTTACTGATGTCCCATTGTCTTCAGTGCGGCGCAGGGCAGCTGTGCCCAGGTGCGGGGCCGCAGAGTGTGATGCTGAAATTCTTCCCCGTTTCGTTCCGACTCCGCTGCGGTTTTTCGTAATCCCATGGTAGGAAACTGCCAAAATCAATTGCAAAAATCACATTTATTGCTTTACCAAAACGTGCGCGTTCTAGCCAGCAAAAGCATATCAGGTTCAGGACTGTAAGGTTTTTAACGAGTTGTGACACGGTGTGTGGTATATTGGCCAGCTTCACTAAGGGGAAAGCTTAAATGGTGTGGATTGTTTGCACTCTCTCTCTCTTTACTCTGATAAATGCCCAGGGAAGGATCTTGGTTCCAGCATTACCGCACACGTCGTCTTAAGAGCACAACGTTTTGGCTGTTCCATACCCTTTGGGGGGCGTCACCTGAAAAAAGTGAATTCAAATTGTAGCTTACTGCATGCATCCCCAAAAAAACACTCATATTTTATCTCTTGTTGATTGTCACCTTCAGCTCTGCAAACTCAGACAGCCCCAGCCCACATTTTATGCTCTGGTGTGCAACGGTGGCACTCCAGGAGGAAGATTTATATCCCTATATCAGCGAACACATCATCGGCAGCGCTGTCTCGGAACGTGGAGGCAACATGAAGAAGGCCTTGTCTTCGTTTACGATCTGCTGTCAGCTACTGCGCCGTGGCTCCGCTGGCTTTGAAGAGCAGACGGCGCAGGCAGCCAGACGCTGCGGTCTGCGCACAAACTCTTAACCCTTTGGACTCTCGTAATCTCGCGCTTCGACAGCGACAGCTGCAGCCACAGACAAACGGATTCCGGCTTCGCAGAGACGGAAGGAAGGCTGCTAAAGATCCCCCTCCCTCGTCGGGAGCAGTTTGAGGTTTGGGGACTGTGAGGTAATGCGGGCGTGTAGCAGAGCTGCGGGAAAAGCGCTGTTTCCGCTCTCCGAGGCCCACGTCTACCCGCGCCGCGCTGATAGCGTGAACACATGCGTCAGGGAGCTCTAAAGAGACAACTGTTGAAGGCGGTTTTAGAAGCTGCAGTAAGAGTCCTTTTCTTCTCTTTCTCTCTCACTCTCTCACTCTCACTCCCCCCCCCATTCCTCTAGGCTTCTGTTTTTGTTTCTCTTGCAACCCAATTTGTACACACTGCACGCCCCTGCTAAAGCTGTTTGGCTAATCTAAATAGCATTGGATGCTCTCTCTGCATCTTATCACTCTCAATTCAGTTGAGAGTTTTTTTTCTCTCTCAAATGCAAATGTGCTTTATGGGCACGGACAGTGTTCGGTTATTTCCAAAGCTGCTTGCGTAAAGCTGGCGTATATCATTGGAGCGACGCGGAATAATGCAATTACAAAGTGTAATGCAAGAGCTACAACATAAATAATCTCTCGCTTTCTCCTTTGTTCTCGTTCTCTTTTTTGTTACTCCTTTTACTGCCGCTCTTTATCACGTCCTCTCTGACGCTGGCTCCTTCTCCCGCTCCCCCTCATGGCAGAACACGCTGTTCCCTGACAGCGTTCATCTCCTCTCTGTGAAACGTTCACAGTGGGGACTGGCAAAAGGCCACACAATTTCCTCTGTGACCCTCGTGTGTATTCCATGTCACCAGGCTAATAGAGTCTGCTCTCTGTGGGAAACCAGAAGCAATAAGACGGCCTGTTCCAGAGGCAGGGCTCAATCTCGCCCCCTCGGTCCTGCCCGTCTTAATCATCCCCTACTGCAGGGGTTTCAAATCTTTCGTCTCAAGGGCCCCTAAAATGGCCACCCCGTGGCTGTGGGCCCCCACCTCAATAAAATGGTTCGACCCCCTTTATCCAGCCCCCCACTACAGGCTGCGATACAGTGGCTGCAGTAGCCGGACTGGTATATGGAAGCATGTCATTACTATTCTATAATCAGTCTATTTAAGACATGTAACTATTTAGTGCAATGTAAATATTTAACGATTACACTGACCACAGTATTACCAAGGGTGTTTAAACCACGCAAGGTTGATTTAATCTGAAAGTCTGAAATATGTGATGTGTGACGTATGGAATTGTTAAACAAAACGCTCTTAAAAAGGGAATATTTTTTTCCATTTTGCTGAGGGCCACCCAGGGACTGATGTGCAGGAAATGTTCTTGTGCGTAATGGCTGCCGTGCATCACTCAGGGTGGGTGTAACATGTACATGTAATGGGAGGTGCTGTATAAATGCATTCCCGTGTGACTTCCTCTGGGGTAAGAGAGGGGGCTGACACTATGAGGCGCTCATAGCACACAGGCCGGCGTTCTCGCTGTATTCTCTGCCCCGCCCACGAAAAGTGATGTCACCCGCTTTGGGAGATGACATCATGGCGCTCAGATGGCGGAGGCCATCTCCCACATCTGCCGTCTTAGAGGGGCTGTCGGAGCTCTCGACTCTCAACAGGCAGAGTGGAGCCAGGGGTGGGGGGTATCTGAGAGACCGAAAGAGCTCCGTCGTGGAGCCTCCCGTGAACGCCTCGTCGCCCTGCCCCGCTCCGCCCTGTCAGCGCTGAAGGGCGCCCGGCCGGTCCTCCTCCTCCTCTCCCAGGCACTGCAGGTCAGACCCGTCCGCTCTGGCGTCCTCAGCGAGGCGAGGCTATTTATTCCACTGTTTGTGTGCTCGGGGCACGCCCTTCAGCCAGAGCCACGTTACATCACCGGGTCCGCTCAGGCAGCTGTTCTTGGACCCAGTCGTGTTCAATTGGCTGTCCCACTGAGAGTCTGGGGGCCTCCCCCTTCCCTTCAGTGACCTGCTTTCTAACAACCCCCCCCCCCCTTCCCATCAGTGACCTGCTTTCTAACAACCCCCCCCCCCCACGTGTAAGATTTGAGTCTCCCCTCATGCTCTCTGACCGGAGGAGATGAGGCCACGTGTGACAGATGAAGGTTTTGAGGGGAGAAGCAGTGGTCAGGTCAGGACCTCTCTGTGTCCGGGGACAGGTCCTGTACCCCTGTTCCCCATCCCGGTGCTCGGAGGCCAGACGAGCCCCCTGGTCGTGCTGCTCTCGATACGGTTCCCATGGAGCGAGCGTCTGTGTGCGCCCCCTCCGTTCTGCGGTTCCGAATGGGTCCAGTGGGGGCCCGCCAGCTGGAGTGAATATCTGAGGGGAATTCCCCTGGAGAGATCTGGCTATTTATAGAGACGTTTAATTCTGGGAGCGCTGAACCAGGATACCACTGTCTTGGAATGGATTGCAGGAAGATGGCAAGCACATTTTTCTTTCTTTTTTTCCCCTTGTGTTGTGCTTTCCCAGTTTCTCTCTCTCCCACTCTCTCTCTCCCTCCCTCCTTCCCTCCCTCCCTCCCTTTGTCTTATATTTTTGTCTCCTACTTTGTTTTGGTAAAATATACTGAATTTAGAATATTGCATATTTCATCCTGTGTTTTGGCTTGTCTATCTTCATTTTCTCTCTCTCTCTCTCTCTCTGTCTGCTTGTGTCTGTTTTTGGAAACACTGAGGTTAGCGTACTGTCAGCCATCTGTGTGCGGCCGTTTACCAGTGAAAAACAAGAGTGTGGATGGAGTTCCAGGCATAAGCTGTGACTGAGTCAGAACGCAGATGCAGTGAGAGAGTGAGTGAGCGAGGGTGGGTGGGTGGGGGAGATTGGGTTAAGCAATGTGGAATGACATCATCTCTGTCAGGCCTGCCGAGTTCTGTCAGACTCCACTGCGGTCCTCCCAGAGCTTTCTGCTGATGTCCTTCTGTACCGTTGGGTGAGGTTTGGCACTTTAGGCCCTTTGGGGTAATGGAGAATTACTTGTCAGTTGACATATCACCCTGTCGCCTTTTTGTTTTGCGTGATAGCTCAAGGTAAGTGGGGCTGGGCTCGGTTAGCATTTGGCCAGGGAGAGGGAAAAACCAACTGTTGCTGGAAATGGTACTGGTGAGCCAGTAGGGGGCTTGGCACTGTGGACGATTGAGAAAAGGCAGGCTCCAGTGAATGGGAACACAGGATTAACAGGATTAATCAAGGTTCTGACTCACTGGTCATTAAAGTTCCCATGGCAGTTAAGAGTAGTGGTGTTAACCCAGGGGTCTTGGTCAAACACCCAGTCTGGCCAACAAGTCACCCCCCTCACAGTTGACTTAACTTGCATTCGTCATCCACCCTTGCTTCCTAAGTTGTTAAATGTGAACGGGAAACAGTAGCGTTCTCAGTTGACCTCCCTCTTTAAATAATAGTGCTTGCCGTCAAGTTTGACCGACACCGGTCTTAGGTGACTTCGCCGGAGGAACTGCTTCTGTTACATTTAATCTTTGCCTCGGCACTGCTTTTGACTCTAAAGGCGGTTTGCGGCGCATTGGCAGCGCGGTGATCTCTGCACCTGGAACAGACGCTTCAGACGTACGTTCTCTCTCTTTCTTTCTATCTCTCTCTTTCTTTCATTCTATCTCTCTCTTTCTATCTCTCTCTTTCTTCTCCACCTCCGTACTCGCCGTGAAGCGCAAACCGCTCTGGGGTTGGGGCGAGTTCGCCTGCAGTTTGAGCACAACAGTGCGTGTTTGATGAGAATAAAGGAGAGCGTGGGCACAGTGCGTGTTTGATGAGAAGTGCGCGTTCTGACTCAGGTTTGATGAGAATAAAGGAGAGCATGGGCACAGTGCGTGTTTGATGAGAATAAAGGAGAGCGCGGGCACAGTGCGTGTTTGATCTGGTCTGCTGAGAGCTGAGAGCCACGGGATGGCCCTCCGGGTGCGGGGCAACTGTCAGCACGCGAGAGGGCTGATAAATCACCCACTGGGCCTGGAGCGCAGCCGGGTGGGACACCAAGAGAGAGAGGAGGGAGGAGGGGAGGAGGGGGTGAACTCTGACCTGTCCCGGTTCTGTTTCAGGGGTGTCCAGCTCCCTTGGTTTCTGTGATGGTTGAGGTCGATATTTCACATTTGCTTCATAGCAAATTGTCATGAAACAAGGGATCGGGCCCTTGTCATAAAACTGTGCGAGGTACGTAGGTACATGAGTGACAAACCACCAGACGCTCTGAAGGGGAAGTGGTAGGTGTGCTATGATTCAATAGTTGTTTTGCAACTCAATAAAAACTGTTCTGTGCAAAGGATTGCGGGCCCATGTTTTTGTGAGCTGTCTCAGTCTGTCTTTGTGTCTGTTTCTCACTGTCCCCATCCCGACTTCCCACACTCAGATTTTCTCTATTTTTCCCAAATTGAGGACACCATTATCCCCCTGTTTTCCCTGCTTGGGAGAGAGGAATCAGGAAGCTGTATGTGTCCGCAAAAGAAGCGTCATAGTTATTTAGTCTGTGTTTGTCTGTGTGTCTGTGTGTGTGTGTATGTCTCTGTGTGCATGCATGCATGTGGTAATGTGTCTTATTGTGCTTGCCTCCCTGCCTGCATGACTCTTTGTGCCTGCGTCTTTAATGTCTGAGTCTTGAGTTCTACCTTTTTTTTGATCAAAATGATTTCTGGCAGGTGAACTTTGTTTGTATGATGAAATGTTTATGCATGGGATTGGGGTGGTCTGGGGGGAGCTGGGGCGGGGGAGGCTTTGTTGCAAGCACGAAAAAACTGTTTAATTATTTTGAAGCTGAAGTATTTTCATTCTTCTCGTAATCTAAAATAAAATCACCGAGCAATGATTATTCAACTCTGACAGTAGATAAATAATCTTCAATATAAAGAAATAATATTCCATTTAACCTAAAAGAGCTGTGTTATGACTTTAAACAATGCCATCCAGTCCTATTTCACACTGAGGACATTAGTTTGTCATCGTCTTCTCATTTTCGAGCTTTCGTCACATTTCAGGGTGATGGAGTGCCAGGCTTCATCACAACGCCTAGGCCACTTGACCATCCGTTGTTTGGCCGGTGATGTTGAGCTCGCAGCACAAGGGAAATAGGAGTTGCTCTATGAATGTGGCGCGTTTACAAACAGTGTCACTAGGATTAAAGACCGAAGTCATAAATTAGGCCTCCGTCGTTTCCAGCAGGGCAGCCCAGCCCGCCTTGACTGAATATCGCCAGGGGAAACGCTTTGAGTGCGATCTCACCGGATCACTTGTGTCTTTAAGTTGGGGTGAGAATGTGTGCGTGTGCGTGCGTGTGTGCGTAACGTGTGTAATTTCTTGACCACAGCACTGCTCCAGCAATACAACAGCCCTCGCGCGTCTGTCCTCTCTTCAGACAGACCGCTTCTGAACATGCGTGGGACAGGCAGTCCTTTAGCCAAACTGTCGCGCAGCTGGGGCGGGCGCAGGCCCCCGCAGGGGGGCGACGGCTCGCGTGACACTGGAGTCCGGCGTGATTCACGGCGCTCGGGCGCGACGCCTGCGGTCGCGCGGCAGGGCTGGAACACCGCAAGGCTTCCCTCCTTTGTCTCGGAGCAGGCAGGAGTGGGAGGAGAGCGTGGGGCCACAGCCTGGATGGGGGAGAGCCTGGACCTCTGACTGTTTTTTCGGGGGTGGGGGGGCTGTGGCTCTGTCCTGATCGCTACCATGCAGAGGAACCCCCCCTCAACAGCCCCCCGAAAAAACAAACCTCATTAGACCTCCGTTTGTGTTTGTTGAGAGGGTGCGGGGAGCTCCTATTTTTACGCTTTCATGTTCTCCTCCCCTCCCTCCCAGCAGAACGGTATCAGCCGCACATTCAATACCCCAGCTTGGCACTGGCATTTCTTCTTTTTTTAAACTTTTTTTAAAAAATTCTCTTTTTTCTGTTTTTATGCTCCACTCCCAGCCAAACGGGCATTTGTAAGAACAAGAACCCTTTGTGTTTGGGGCTCCTGCTCTCTCCTCCTCTCCCCGAGGGGTGGGGTGGGGTGTAAGGGGCCTCGCCAGACTGTCCCGCTCGCGCTGCCTGCCCCTGGGGGGCACTTCTGAGCCCATTAGGGGGTGTAGTGTTAATTACCTTGATGGGCGATGAAGGGGGAGGTCAAAGTGCCCCTCCCTGTGGTGCAGCGAAGAGGAACTGACAACAAGCACTGACACGCCCCCGAGGCGCGGGCTGCTGCACGCCAAATGTACCGGGTTGCAAAAGCGCCGAGAGGTGAGAGGTCAGTTACAGGTGCTGCGGGTTCGAGAAGGGAGCGGGAGGGGAGTGAGGGTTCGGGGGAGCCAGGAGAAAAGAGAGGCCCATCGGCACGAGGGTTTGGACCCCCCCCCATTGCAGCCAGGGGAAATCCGACTGGATTTCCAGCTCCGCTGCAGAAAGTCAGGGCAAACATGGGAGTGGGGCCCTCTGGAATGCTGCGCTCACTTAGGCATATAACACCGTGTGTATTCTCCTCGTAATGTGAGGACCAGGCAATGCGCTGCAGACACGTAATTATGTGTGTTTTTACCCTCGTGTTAATGTGTGCTAAACGCAGCCAAGGGGCGTGGCAAGGAGCGCTCCTGTGTGTTGTGTGTTTAACGAAACGGAGAGGCGGTGAGGGGTCAAACGTGTGTGTGTGTGTGTGTGTGTGTGTGTGTGTGTGTGTGTGTGTGTGTGTGTGTGTGTGTGTGTGTGTGTGTGTGTGTGTGTGTGTGTGTGTGTGTGTGTGTGTGTGTGTGTGTGTGTGTGTGTGTGTGTGTGTGTGTGTGTGTGTGTGTGTTTCATGCTTTCTGCAGGGAAGAATAATCACACAAAACCAAGCTTCCCCCCCCTGAATCAGGAGAGAATTACAGCACAGCCAGGCAATAAATATGGCTGATGAATTCCCTGTACACACGCTGTCTCTCGCCCAGGAGCTGAGCTGCTGGATTAGGCATCAGGAAACCGGGCCTGTGCTGATTAATTGATTTATTTCCTGAGGGGTTAAATTTGGGAGGGGAGGGACAAATATGTACAAATGTCCTTCTTAATCCTTAAATTGTTTACACTGTCTCTGTGATTCTGTTATCACAAATTCATATTCTACCCTTTAAGGAAACCTCTCTGTCTCTCTGTCTCTCTGTCTCTCTGTCTCTCTCTCTCTGTCTGTCTGTCTCTGTCTCTCTGTCTCTGTGTCTGTCTCTGTCTCTGTCTCTGTCTCTCTCTCTCTCTCTCTCTCTCTCTCTCTCTCTATGTCTCTCTGTCTCTCTGTCTCTCTGTCTCTGTCTCTCGATCTCTCGGTCTCGCGGTCTCTCGGTCTCTCTCTCTTCCCATCAAATTTGTCACTCACTCACTCACTCACTCTCACTGTTGTTGTCTTTCTCCCTCCCTTGCTGTTTGGCTCCGCTCGGTCTCCAAATGATTATTGCTCTGCCTCTCTCTGTCCCTGTCGCTTTCTCTGTCCCTCCTGTGTTTTGATTTGCTTTTTTTTTCTCGTTGGGTTTCTTTTTTTGGACGGGCCTGACAAGAGACGAAGAGGCGTGTTTTCGTAGTGCATTTCCTTTGGGAAAACAAAGTTGCGCTTTCCCGCACACGCACGCAAGCACATACGCGCACGCGGTTTGGGTAAAAAAATAAATCTGTTAACTCGATGGTACGGTGACCCAGGGAGAACACGCTCAAATCGTTACCCGGGCGATGTGCAGTCAAGGCAGGCTGCCCTTCCTGAAACCGTGAGTGGGCCTTGTGAGTGCGTCACAATCGTACAGGATGCTGCAGTGGACACACCGCAGTGGTTCGTTTTTGCTTTCTGTTGCCATGTCCCGAAAACCCCAGTGGACCGCTGTGACCCCACTGTTCGCAGAGAGTGACGTGGCGTCTGCCACCGTCTCTGTTGTCTCGCAGGGCTCACCTCAAGACCGGTGCTTTTGTGGCATCTGAGAGAGCAAGCATAAAAACAAGGCAGAGGCAGCTTTGCCGATAGCAGTGCGCTTCCTTCCTCTTGATTCTGAGAAGTGCTCCGCTGTCGGTCAGGCGAGATGCTTTTCTTCTCTAATGGTGTTTTGGAATTAAGACACATTTCTCACTCTGGGTCCGCTAGCTACCTATAAAACCCAGTACCGTGCGTCACCTATAAATCTGTTCCTGTCAGCACTCTCGGCCCATACTGGGCTTGTAACGTAAGGGTTGCGGGTTCGATTCCCCAAGTGGGGCACTGCCGTTGTACCCTTGAGCAAGGTACTTAATCTGAATTGCTTCACTAAATATCCAGCTGTATAAACGGTTTGTATGTAAATGAATGTAAACCGTGTAAGTCGAGTGTCTGCTAATGTCTGTAATGTAATGTAATACCCTCTTCGCCATAAACACGGTTGCGGGTCGGGTGTTAACGGGTTGCAGCCGAATAGGGTTGTTGTCGGCTCTGGCCTTCCACCCTGGAAGCTGGTCTCTGTTCAAACAGCCCATGGCCGATTGGCTGCGGGTGTTAAGGTTGCTGTGATGTTTTTTGGGGGCTGGGAAAGTTACGGGGTTAGGGATAAACACCGAAGAGGATTTGTATTCCAGAACACCATAAATCTGTATTCCACATTCCCCAAACTTGGCCAAACGTCACTGTGGGAGATTCTGGCAGGCCTGCTGTGGCACTTCCTTTCGGTTGTTGAATTGATCATTGTTTAGCTGTCTCTTTTGTTCGGCTAAACGATGATTCATATCTGTACATTATGGGCTTTACATCATTATTGCAGCTGCGCTCCATCTGGGATTCAAACCCTCCACCTTCGGCTTAAACATCCTAATGCCCCGATCTTCAGAGCCTTCTGTTCTTCACAGCCTTATCAATCCCAGAATTCCCCGTGGCACAAGTTACAAACCCTTGTGACCATTGGAGGAATGGGCCAATCCCAGGGTTCCCTGCGGCTCCCCCTACCATAGTATGCTCCCACTGCGTTTATTGTTTCTTCAGCCAGCGCCCTGGTTCGTTACATATTTATCCCAGAAGAATGTGTACTGAAGCAATCCTAGTTAATCAGTACCTGGTTGAAGGGTGGCTTGAGATCTCTGAATTGAAATGGAATTGACCCTAGCCTTGTAGCTGTGTGCGTATTTTGCATCACCCCCCCCCCGTGGCTCCAGGCCCCTCCGCTCTCCCGGCCCGTAAGCTCGATTTAGGGGACAGCCTTGACACCAGGGCCGCACGGAATGTCCTGGCACCACTTTAAGGCCACTGTGTCGGTTGGGCATTTTTTTCTGCGGTTCTTCTCGTGTCGTAAAAGTGAACCCGGTGAAAGAGATATAAAAATCTGGGCCTTTTCTTTGGCAGAGTGCTCGGAGAGAGCACTGCGATACACATTAGAAAGGAGACGCCCGTTCCCTCCAGCTCGTGAAACGGGGAATAAACCTTGACAATGTTTTCGGCGCACGAGAAGCAGGAAAGGGACTGCCATTAAAGTCCTCCCTGTGAGCCCGAGTGTGAACGTGAGCGATCGTATGTGGTGTGTCTGTGTGTATGCGTGGGTGCACATGCATGCGTGCAATTGTGTTTGTGTTTACGCGTGTGTGTGACTGTAGTGATAATAGAACCAATCGGCCTGCTGCCAACGATTTTCCCCCAATACAAAGATATGGATCAACTTATTACCATTGTGCTCTGAATTTATCAATGTAACAATATGCATATATGCAACTGTCCATGCATTTATAGCTGTCGATATACTCCTCCAACAAAATATAAAAGCATTTCAGCTCAACTCTCAGAGGGATGTATTTCTTCAGTACTCCCGGGGAAGAAAAAGCCTCAGTGTCGTGTTGGTATTAACAGCAACGAAACTGACCATTCCGTCGCCCGCGTTTTGTCTGTTGTTGCAGGAAGTGAAGCCCTGTGGCGGGCCATGGACTGCTGATAGCGTCGCTTCCCGTTTCAGTCCCTCGTCCCGGAAGGAAGCATCGGCGCGGCGATGAACCACACCCCCAGCCCCCACATGACAGAGGCGACCAAGGCGGGGGCTGGCCTCCTCTCGGGCCTGGGCCTGGGCCCGGACAGGATGCGCTCCCCCGACAGCATGACCAACACGCCCAGCCCGCCGGGCGGCACGCCCAACTCCAGCCCGCCCCTGCTGCTGTCGCCGGGCTGCGGCGGCATGGGGGTGGGCCTGGGCGACGGCGGCGGGGACTGGGAGAGCCGCGAGGAGCTGCGCCTGCGGGAGCTGGAGGAGGCGCGGGCGCGCGCCGCCCAGATGGAGAAGACCATGCGCTGGTGGTCGGACTGCACGGCCAACTGGCGCGAGAAGTGGAGCAAGGTGCGCGCCGAGCGCAACAAGGCGCGGGACGAGGTGCGGCAGCTGCGGCAGCGCCTGGACGCCCTCACCAAGGAGCTGACGGGCGTGCGGCGCGAGAGGCAGGAGCTCTCCGGCGAGAACGAGCAGCTCAGGCAGGAGGCCCTGCGGCTCCGCGCCGACCGGCCCGCACCCGCCTCCCGCCGCCGCCACCGCCGCCGCCACCGCCTCGTCCCCCTCCTCGTCCCCCTCGTCCCCCTCCTCCCCCTCCTCCTCCTCGGCGTCCACGCAGCCCCTGGAGAGCAAGCTGGCCTGTGAGCAGGAGAGGCAGGGCGACGGGCCCGGGTCACCCGAGCAGGAGCCCGTACGGGACGTCAGCATCGAGAAGCCCGACAGGAACAAGGTGGGTGGACCACAGCGTCGCTGTACCGAGAACGGGCGCTTTGGCCGGAGTGTGTCTCCCCTTCCTCTCCCTCCACCTGAATCGCACGTGTGAGACACCGCTGAAGTTGGGTGTTTTGGATTGGGTGCTTTTCGCACGGTGGTGCAGTGGAGACACAGCGCTGATCCAGGCCGGGGGCCTTTCTGTGTGGAGTTTGCATGTTCTCCCGTGTCCGCGTGGGTTTCCTTTCCGGTTTCCTCCCACAGTGTTAGCCTATTGAGTCTAAATTGCGTAGGTATGAGTGTGTGAGTGAATGGTGTGTGTGCCCTGCGATGGATTGGCGACCTGTGCAGGGTGTATTCCTTTATGCATGCTGGGAAGGCTCCAGGACCCTGACCAGGAATTTAGACAATGAGATGAGATGAGATATGCTTTTCATTTTTTTCTTCCAAATTCCACAGTAAATCTGCATGCCATTCGGTTTTGTGTGTACAATCAAAGTTGTTATTCAAAGATCGTGCAGAATTTGGAGTACTGCATGTATGTGTAAGACACCCTTGAAGGTGTGTTCCCGTCCTCCCTCTCCTCCTGTTCCCATTGAAGGCCTTAGTCCCGCGGATAACATCGGGAACACTATGAACCGCAACGATAACTAACTCGTTTGCCCGCGTAGCTGTAGTGTAGCCTTGCTCACAGGCTTAATTTAAAGAAATCCCTTGGGAGCTTTGTAGCAGTGTGCTCATTCTCTTCTTCCGTTGATTAATTCTGTTCTGCCAAGCACCTGCGCGGCTTTATGGATGACCGCGAGCACCCGGTGGTGTGGCCTGATTCTATTCAGCTTGAGCGATGTTTACATATTTCGGTCTTTGCGGCTATCTCCATCTTTGCCGTTCTCATTGTGTCCTGGGCCGGAAAAGACCGGGAAGGGTAAGAAACTCTGCCGGTCGCGGATCTGTTTCGAAACCATTTCTGATGTTTTAACGAAACTTGGTAACACCTATGGGCTGAGCGTGGTTTGGGCATTTAGCACACTTCAAACGAGTTTCACGGGGAGGCGAATTAGGAACGATACGGATCGAGCACATGAATATAATAATATACGCCATTTAGCAGACGCTTTTATCCAAAGCGACTTACAGTAGTGAATGCATACATTTTTCAGTATATGTGGTTATAGTGGGAATTGAACCCACAACCTAAGTGTTGCCAATGCCGTGCTCTACCAACTGAGCCACACAGAACCAGAAGCATTAGTGTCAGGGGCACATCTGTGGAATGTTCTTCTTATCTCAGCAAGACACCTCACCTGGGACACCGCAGCGCTAACGAAACGCTCCTCCGCTCCGTTTGTAGGAACGGCTCCAAAAGTTTGGTCCAGCACCACAGGTGGCCGCAGTATCGCAGCGGTATCACAGCCAGCTCCTCCTGCCAAGCATAAGACCGTAAATTAGCTTCCTGACACACCGCGCCCTAATCCTGGCACACAAAGACAAACCTTTCATTTTTTTGTGGTGATATTTTATTGTACATTTTTCATGCCCTGCACACTCAATAAGAAACTGTTTTTTTGGGGGGGGGAGGGAGCTGACAGTTTTATTCAATGGAATGGTGGCATCTTGGAGGTTACAGGATTCTACAGAGGTATTTGTGCAGTTTGGTGATAACGTCCTCTTGTTTAATCATGTCAGAAACAAATGGCACTCGCAGACCGGAGAAATGAAGCAAAATAACTTAAAGATGAGAGACATTAGCAGTGCAGAATGGTGAATTATTGTTTTTCCCTGGAAGTCCCACAAGGCCGTTAAAAGCCTGAAATTGCTTGATTTTCAACGTGGTGAATGTTGTTAAAGTGCTTAGATGATGCACAGAGTGCCTAAAAAATTTTATTAGAAGAGACATTCACAGCGTTGGTGATGTTTACTTATATCGTCAAGGTGAGCTTCTATCAAGCAAAATGTATTTCCTACCCTTTACTGAACTCTGTTGTAAGATCATTAATTTACAGATAAGGTTATTGAAAGCTTTGACAATTGTCCTTGAAAAGTTCAACAAATTTTGCTTTAGAAATAGTGTTTGAATTAGAGTGAGACCTCAAATCCCCCACAGTAGACTCATATCCTGTGGGTAGCCTGTGCAGTATGTCAAACCATTTTCAATGCTTCTCCAGTGCGGAGTAAAAATTCACATCTACGGGTTACCTTCAGCACCCCAATGTGGCCGCAAATCATATACGCCAACAAAGATTTCTCCCAGGATCTTCCAGTGAAAGGTAGATGTGCAGTAAGGTTTAATGTTGAAAGGGAAGGATAACGCACGTTGCGTTTAGATTGAATCTTCACCTCTGTCGGGGGTTTGTGTTTCTCTCCTGTGATTGCATGGCAGTGGCAGGTTGTGGTGTCAGGGCCTGCGGGCCTCGTTAATGTCTGTGCCGTGTCGTTTGTGCGGTTAGAGCCCTTTATTTCATATTCCCCAGCTAGACTTGCACATGGTCAAGTGCCCCTTTCCCAGGGAGGGTGGAGAACGCACACTTGATGTTGGGCTTTTGACTGAGGAGTCTGCTCTCTCTCCTCTCTCCTTTCTGTTTCTCTGTCTCTCTGGCTATTTTTATCACTGTCTGTCTTTCACTTGTCTGCCCCCCCCGCTCACCCTTATGTCTCCCTTCTCTCTTTCACAGCTTGTCTGTCTTTCACTTCCTTCCATCTCTTCTCTCTCACTTTCTCACGCACACAACCCCAGACACATGGACACATGGACACATGCGCACACGTGTGCACACACACACACACACACACACACACACACACACAGACACAGACACACAGCAGGGAATACAGATTTGTGTCATTGACAGTCTGCCTCGACCTTCAGCAGCTCAGGTATCACAGCACAGAGGACGGCTGCCGTTGCCATGGCGCCTCGCTGGGAGACAGCTTTTTAATTTGTATGCACACATACGTGCACTCTCACACTCACACAGATCTTTTACACACTACTGTTTAACATACAGACATACACACGCACATGCTGGCGTGTGCTCTTACGTATTTGGGATAATTTAGTGTCAGCATGTGTGCATGTCAGAGAGCGTGTGTGTGTGTGTGTGTGTGTGTGTGTGTGTGTGTGTGTGTGTGTGTGTGTGTGTGTGTGTGTGTGTGTGTGTGTGTGTGTGTGTGTGTGTGTGTGTGTGTGTGTGTGTGTGTGTGAGCGAAAGAGAGAATGGGAGATTCTCTCTGACAACCAAAATGAACATGGAAAAAGGAAAAAATGTCACAACTTGGATCCGGCAGTCCAGTGCAGAATGCACCTCGCTGGCCTTTGTAGGCCAACATACACACAGTGCAGTGTTTTTAAATACAGTTTGTACTCTGATCCATAATAAATCTGCCCTAGATCAACAGCACATGGAGGCATAATTCAATTCTTAGGGCCTGGTCCAATTTGATCCCATTTCCTGCCCCATCATTGTTTCGGCTCCCTAACACGGAGCCTTAAGCGGTTCCACATGTGAGCGGTCTGGGCCAAGAGGATTTCTTTACCCACAGGGGCCTCTTGTGGCCAAGTCCTGTAACAGCATCTGTTTTGTGTCATATTGTGTAAAAGCAAAAAAGAAGCCTGTTTTTAGTTGAAGTTGGCGCTGAGACCTGTAGCATTTGGTGTTCCCTGTGGCACATCTTTGATGCATAATCCAAAGTTATATTAAAAACAACAAAGGCTTGCAGAATTTCATTTTTAGACAGGAAGCGATAGAACGAGGTATTGTAACAATTTCCTTTTATACCACGGCCTGACTTGAGCCTTTTTCCCTTTTAGGCCGTCGTGCTTAATGGCCATGGGTTGCTTTTGGACAGTGAGCGTATCGTCAGCGTGAGAAGCAGGGTTCGTTCTCTTGTAATAATCTGAAAATGTCAATACCAGCTGTAAGCTCTCCAAGAACAAAGTGGATCGGCCAGGCAGTAAAACTGTCTTTGTTTGCTCTGTAGTGGAGTCATATCCTCTGTCTCCAGTGGTGAGTTTAAAATATTTACCTCCTCACTCATATGTGTGTGTGTATGTATACATATGAGTGAGGAGGTAAATGGAGATGATGAATAAGTGAACTGCCCCCCCCATTCCCCCTCCCCTCCCCCACTCCTCCACTGACTCACTCTTCTCAGTCTCATTCCAAACCTCCATCTCTCTCTCTCTCTCTCTCTCTCTCTCTCTCTCTCTCTCTCTCTCTCTCTCTCTCTCTCTCTCTCTCTCTCTCCCTTCTTCCTGATGCGCTCTTCTCTTACTGACTCTCTCTCCATTTATGTAGTTTACATTTGACTCTCTCCCCCACCCCTCTCTCTCTCTCTCCCTTTCACCTAGTCTCAAGCCCTTGGCTATACCCCTGCCCCACCCTTCTTCCGATTCTTCTCTTCAGGTTTTCTGAAGTACTTTTCATTGGCCGGCTGTTCGAGCACTCAGGAAGCACCTCCTCCCGTGTCTCGCTTCCCGAAGGTTCGTCCGCATTTACTCGAGCGTGATCCGTCGTATGAGGCGATCGACACGAAGAATCACGCGAGTTCACATTAACGTGAATTCTTATTAAATCATCCCTGTGATGTGAACAGGCTTATTACCCAACAGTGCCTTTACAGCCAGACGTTGGGCTCTCGAGGCTACCCGACCCCTGCTTTCAGCCGCCCCTCTGACGCGCCCCCCCTTTTCTCCGCGCGCCCCTCAGGAGATGGAGCTGCTGGAGTCCCTGCTGAGGTCGAAGGCGGAGGCCCCTGAGTCGTGGGACGCCCGCAGCGTCAGCAGCCTGCGCTCCGCCCTCAGCCGCCAGGACCGCAGCCGGCTCCTCTGGGACGACATCACCATCCTGGAGGAGGACACCAGCAAGGTCAACGCCCTCCAGCTGCGTCTCGACGAATCGCAGAAGGTCCTGCTCAAGGAGCGCGAGTAAGGACAGCGGGAGGGGCCACGGCTAGCTAGAATGGGAGGGGCCAAAGGCTCTGTGAATGGATTGAGGTGTGTTGAGGCACCCGTGCTCAGAAGGTGGTCATTTATAATAAAACATTTTTGTAAAATGCACACTGGACACATCGGAGCAGTAGTATTTACATTTGTAGTTTGTTTAAGCATATGTTATTAATGAGCTTTGATGCACTGTTTTCCCCCACTCTATTTGAACCCCAAAAATCCAGCAGTTTGATGCATGATGGTGTAACACTGAACTGCTGTGATTGATTCGCTGTCCTTCTAATGCCTCAAATTAAGACTTGGTGTTTATACTGTGTACATGTTGTCTGTGGTGAAAACAGTTCTAGAAAAACACACACAGGCACACATATTCATGCACTTATGCGCATGTGAATGTGCTATTTATAGACACCTACAGGTAACACTTATAATATATATATATATTATATAAAATTATATATATTATATAATATAAATAAAGGAAACACTTAAAAGTAAATAAAGGGTTCTGACAGCTCTGCTCTACATTACAGGCATTTAGCAGACGCTCTTATCCAGAGCGACTTACACAGTTTCATATTTATTTACATACAATCCATTTATACAGCTGGATATTTTACTGAAGCAATTCAGGTTAAGTGCCTTGCTCAAGGGTACAAAGGCAGTGTCCCCACCTGGGATCGAACCTGCAACCTTTGCGTTACAAGCCCAGTCCCTTAACCATTATGCTAACACTGCCGCCGCTGTTATGGTGTGGGGTGTGCGGTTTAGGTCTACTCAACCCCTTAGAGGGCAAGGTAAACACCAATAAATACAAAACCATTCTGAGTGATCACCTTCATCCTATGGTGAAGCATTTCTATCCTGATGGGAGTGGTCTCTTCCAGGATGACAACGCCCCCATCCACAGGGCACGAGTGGTCACTGAATGATGAGCGTGAAAACAATGTAAACCATATGCCATGGCCGTCTCAGTCATCATATCTCAACCCAATTGAACACTTATGGGAGATTCTGGAGTGGCGCCTGAGACAGCGTTTTCCACCACTATCAACATAACGCCAAATTATGAAATATCTCATGGAAAAATGGTGCTGCATCCCTCTAATACAGTTCCAGATACTTGTAGAGTCTATTCCAAGGCGCATTGAAGCTGTTCTGACGGCTCTTGGTGGCCCAACGCCCTATTAAGACACTTTATGTTGATGTTTCATTTATTTTGGCAGCCACCTGTACAAACGCAAGCACACAATAGACACAGACACGCACTCATGCGTACACACACAAACGCTGCAGACTCAAACCCCCCCTCCCTATACATACCGGTCGTCCCCTGTCCCGGCATTGTGCTGGTGGAACACTTATGTGCTTTTGGAAGTGGGCCTGTGGTGAGACAGCCAGACTGGAGCGGTGAGGGACGCTTCGTTGGGGCCCAGTGACCCGCGCGGGCTCAGGCTGTCTCCACCGCGAGGCGCTCTGTAAACCCTCACACAGAGGGATCCCCGGACGGTTCGGGGTACGACCCGAGCCAGAGCCGGGGACACTGGAGAGCGAGCGAGCGAGCGAGCGGGTGGAAGCCGGGTTCGGGAGACTCCGGCTGGTTTTGCTCGGGGGCCGTCCCTGCTGAGCTGTGGAGGAAACAGGAAGCACTACGAGACGAGGGCGGTTTGGGGTCGGAGGAAGAAGCAGCGTGTGTGTTCAGATAGATAGGGGGATTCGGGGGTGGGGGGATGGGGGAACGGAATACCCGTTCAGCCTTGAGCCTTCTTGCTCACTGCATAAATAACTCGGCCCAACCAGTCAATAATGAACTGTGCCGGCAACAGTGTTTCATCACAGCGGCGCAGGACTGAGGGCCCGTTTCATGTGATCCTGGGCTGACACCGGAGGGCGCCACTACATCTTTTTATTTTGATCTTCCATCCTTCCCTACCCCTTTGAATTTGCCTCATACATTTTTCTCCCAGTGATAGCAGAACATCAAATGACCACGAATGCGCAGTCCAGCCGTTAACATTCTGGCAGCCGCCCCGCTAGCCCGCGTTTTGTGTGTTTTTTTGTCGGGAATTTGACAGCGCAACAGAGAGGCAGAGCCGAGCTGATTGAAGCGCCTTTTATTTCTGGTGTGTCGGCCCATTTGTTTCCCGTGGGGAGAGAAGAGAAGATGTTTTGAGTTAGGACTTCTGTACGGAGGAGGGCGGTTTGTTACGTTGTGACCCCCGCGACGCTTCCCGTCTTATCAGAGCCCCCTGGCCGACATTCCTGAGCAGAAATGTGTTGCAAACGGCAGCTGCTGTCTGTGTTTCCCCGAGACGGATCCGCGGATGAACAAGCGTTTATTTATTCTGCTGTGAGACTCTTTCATGTATCCAGTAAATCAAATGAAAAATGACAAAAGAATAGATAGATGAGGGAGAGAGAGGGGAGGAGGAGGAGGAGGAGGAGGAGGGGGTGTGTGGGGGGGAGGATGATGGGTGTAGAGAGAGAGAAAGGGCTAGGGGTGAAGAGAGACTGACGAGAGGAGAAAGCGATTGAAGGCGAAAGCAGGAGAGACAGAGAGCGTAAGAGCTCGGGGGGGAACTAGGGCAGAGAGTGAAGGGGGATAAAGGATGGGGAGAGAGGTAGGCAGGGAGAGAATGGTGGCGGCAGAATAAGGGGCAAAAGTGTGAGGGAAGAGAGTGAGGAGAAAAAGAGAGGGAGGGAGAGTGGGGAGAGAGCAGCAAAGGCAGAAAGAGTGAAGGGGGGGGGAAGGGATAGAGCGAGTGGGCAGGAAAGGGGGAGAGAGTGGGGAGAAAGGGGGAGAGTAAGAGTGAACAGGGCAGAATATGGGGATGGGAAGGAAGAGAGATTGAGGACGGGAGGATGTAGAGAGGGGGAGCCGGCGCCTAGCAGCCCTGCGGGGGCCTGCTTTCAGGTCGTACCTCTCTGTTACCTCGTTGCGCTGTGACAGGAATGTGTGTCAGTGGAGCTGTTAGAGCGCTGGGAGCGGCGCTGGGACCAGAGAGGAGATCTGTCACGCCGCCGTGACATCACCCGTCTCGCGCGCCACGCCGAGCCACCAGCGCTCGTTTACCCGCCAGCTGTCCCTACTACCGGGGACGGGCCACCGCGCTCGCGTCTCAGTCGCTCGCGCGCCGTCTGTGTGCTGCGCTCGCGATGAGGTGGAGTGCCTTCGGTGGCGCGAAGGCGAGACCGCACCCAATGTTACGTAACAGGGTTACGGGATACTGTGTGCGTGCGCGCCGTGCATTCGAGCTAAGTCGCGACGGCCCTGCTTTATGGCCGCCTGCCTGCCAGCTGGCTCCAGTTATCCGAACAGACAGCGTGACTGTACAAACAGCAGGGCGGCGACAGTGACGCGGGCCGCAGAAACCCGACCCATCTGGGTGCGATTAGACGCCGGTCTGAACTCGTAACCGTATGCAACACCCGCGCCCTAAACCGATGCACGGGGGTTGAATCCGCATTGAGCGGCGCTGGGCAGCACCTGGGCGAACGCTGCAGACCTCAGGTGCTGGTGAGCAGGTCAGAATCCCTTTAGGGGGGAGGCTCCTCTGCAGGGGAGGTGGGGAGAGTGGGGTTTTATGAACCCCAGAACAGGGGGAGCTACAGTGAGCTGTCAATCATTGGCTTTTTTAAACCAATCAAACGATTTTGCGTTACGCAGAAAAAAACGCGACGGTCGGTTCAAATCGGGGGTCTGTCTGATCGTGTACGGTAGCTCCACCTATTTTAGGTTTGATGTAGACTCAAACTCTACGGTGTAGATAGTAGCGGGCAGTGTGCAATGTATAATGGTGGTCTTTTGGGAATGCAAATGATAAAGATGGCAGCTGAAAGAGGAGCGTTTCCAGGTCAACGGCGTAGGAAGTTGAATAACTAATGGGAGGCCTGTTTTAAACCGCGGTTTAGTTTACTGCGTTGAGCTGCTTAGCGGAGGAGCGCCGCGTGTCGATTGATGGCCCCCTTTGTTGTCCGCAGGGACAAGCACTCTCTCAGTAAGAGCATCGAGAAGCTGGAGATGGAGCTGAGCCAGTGGAAGCTGAAGTACGAGGAGTTGAGCAAGACCAGGCAGGAGGCCCTCAAACAGGTGAGACCGCCTGGGGCTTTGAGCCACTTTGAGAATGACCGTGGAACGACATCAGTGGTTTGATAGATAGATATTTATTTATTTTGGGGGGGTTACATCTATTTGAAGATATAATGACAATATAAGTTGCCATGGATACAGTAATCTCCCATGACATGGCAGTTTTCTTGAATCGTATCTTTTAAAAAAATGTTTTTATCTGCCGTTATGTGAGCCGTGCAATCACCACGATCCCGTGCAATCCCCCAGCAATCATTCACCGTTAATGTCTGGTCCGTGTTCACCTTGCGCGGACCCTTCTGAGTTGATTATGACGCACAGGGCCGTTTCGCCTAATTGGGAGCAGCTGTGTGGATGCTGGGAAAGTGTGGTGTGAGAGGATGACCAGCAGAGGGAGCTCACGCTTCAGTTACAAAAAAAGGATTGAAAGACGGCGACTCCTTTTTAAATGAGTCATTTCAATGTTGAAATGCCAGGCCGTGGCATATGCCTGTCTCTACAGCAAAATGTTAAGTGGGCATCTCAAAGAGGGAAGGTTGGAGGGGAGACAGTTGGGGGTAGAGATGGGTGGAGACTGTAGGTCTCGGTGAGAATAGCCGGGCCGGAACCGCCCAATCAGACGAGCTGAACACCTTTCGCAGGCGGTGTTGGCATAGCGACACCAGGGGGACTGTGTTTGTGTTTGTGTTTGTGTGTGTGTGTGTGTGTGTGTGTGTGTGTGTGTGTGTGTGTGTGTGTGTGTGTGTGTGTGTGTGTGTGTGTGTGTGTGTGTGTGTGTGAGAGAGTGAGAGTCTCACAGAGAAGAGCGTTAGCTGCCATTCATCAGTGCTTTCACACAGCGAGCCACAATGAACGGCCCTCTGCCTCACAGGATGTGGTTCCTGAATGAGGTGCATGATATGGCCTGCTTCCCTGATGTCTCTCTCCCGTCCTCCCCTCCCTTTGTCTCCCTCTCTCTCTCCCTCCCTTCCCCCCTCCCCGCCCAGCTGAACCTTTTGAAGGAGGTGCACCAGGACGAGCTGGGCCGTATGTCAGAGGATCTTGAGGACGAGCTGGGTGCCAGAACCAGCATGGACAAGAAACTGGCTGAGCTGAGGGGGGAGGTCAGTGCACATCTGGCAACCTGCCCAGAGCCCTGTATACCTCACACACCTGCCCAGAGCTGCTGTATACCTCACACACCTGCCCAGAGCTGCTGTATACCTCACACACCTGCCCAGAGCTGCTGTATACCTCACACACCTGCCCAGAGCTGCTGTATACCTCACACACCTGCCCAGAGCTGCTGTATACCTCACACACCTGCCCAGAGCTGCTGTATACCTCACACACCTGCCCAGAGCTGCTGTATACCTCACACACCTGCCCAGAGCTGCTGTATACCTGCCCAGAGCTGCTACCTCACACACCTGCCCAGAGCTGCTGTATACCTCACACACCTGCCCAGAGCTGCTGTATACCTCACACACCTGCCCAGAGCTGCTGTATACCTCACACACCTGCCCAGAGCTTTGTATACCTCACACACCTGCTCAGAGCTGCTGTATACCTCACACACCTGCCCAGAGCCGCTGTATACCTCACACACCTGCCCAGAGCTCTGTATACCTCACAGACCTGCCCAGAGCTGCTGTATACTTCACACACCTGCTCAGAGCTCTGTATACCTCACACACCTGCCCAGAGCTGCTGTATACTTCACACACCTGCTCAGAGCTCTGTATACCCCACCCCTCTGAAGAGCCGCTACCTAAACCCATCACACCTGAAGGCAGTTTAAACACAGTGCTGCACCTACATCTCAGCACTAACAGATCTGAACCTGCCCAGAGACCCTATTTCACACACCTGCCCATTCATTCAGACACCAGCTCAGTCTCTATACCCCACACACCTGCTCAGAGCGCAGGTACCCACAAACAGCGTGCAGAGCACATTTCAGGGGGCGCTCAAGGCTGTCTGATAGGGTTTGGCCCCATTCCCCTTCACAGTGCTTTAGGAGCGGCCTTTAGCCACAAAGCCCATCGCCAGGAGGCATCTCGCCTGCTTATCGAGGTCTCCGCCTCTCCCGAGTCTGCTTCCTCGGGGGTCGTGACCTTTGGTCCCCTTCGTTGCCGCGCTGCGACAGTGGTGGATCACTGAGCAGTGACAGTCTACAGTGATCATGTTGAATAAATAGCGTCTCCTCTGTGTGCGCTGCTTTCATAAAGAGCTGCCCGTCACCGACACAAGTTTTTTAGTGTTTTTCCCCCCACGAGGCAATAATGGATACGTCAACACTGACAGCAGCAGAATATAAATGATTATTGAGCTTTGATCCTTTTTGTCGCTGAATGTTCCGGTGCGAGGGGTGCAATGGGGATGAGCACATTAAGTGTTAAGTACATTAAGTACATCGTAAGTTTCGAATGCGTCATCCTTCCTCTGTCTCTTTCCCTCCCTTGCTCTTTGAGAGAGAGAGAGAGAGGGAGAGGGAGGATAAACACGCTGCACTCAAAGAGGTGAATTATAGACCCTCTTAGGCCTGACAGCCTGGCGAGCGGTGAACCTGTTCTCTGTGTGGAGGGTTAATGTCATTAAAAACCCATCCGTACATCCGGTGTCCCCTCGTTACGTCAACGCCAAGACGCTTGACGTGCGGAGATCGCTCTCTCGGCGCTGCTCAGTTTCCACAACATTACCAAAGCCGCTGCGGGGTCAGGGAAGGGACGATGACAACACACTGCTGCCGGCACCTTCTCTGGTGGTGTCAACACTCTTGTGACCACTTTCTGTTGGATTGCGGATGGAGAGGAAGTGGTGGGAGGACTGGGAATGGCTGGCCCCTGGATTCCTGTTCTCTCTTGGGTGCTGGAGGGAATCCAGACCCTTCCTTCCTCAGGGTGCTGTGAGGGTCACACTGCTTCTGGTTCTGTTTCTGTGGGTTTGTGTGTGCGTGTGCAGATTCAATCAACATTTGTCCTTAACTTTTAACTTTGTTAATGTTGGTGATCGCATTTTTATTTCTTTATTTCTTTTCTATTTTCTCTTTCTGCTGTTTTTCCCAATTTTTTGTCACAATTTAGTAGCCAATTATATTATAGCCTGTTTTTAATGTCAATTATCCCCTCTCTCATATTGAGAGCTCGCTGCCGTAGTGCTGAAACCAGCAGTGACATGCGTGGAGCACCTCTTCCGAGCCGAAACCCGCCAAGCCGTCACCGTAACTCGGGGTATGCACACGGGGCCACTCCTATACGCAGCGAGTTCGTATCGGCTTCCCTCCCCCCACCCTGGGGCCATCCAATTGCTGCTCCCTAGTGGCACTCCAGGCCAGAGACTAAACTGGCATGACCCGGTGGAATCGAACCTCGGCCGCAGTGGGCA
Source organism: Aldrovandia affinis (assembly GCA_029706075.1). Lineage (NCBI taxonomy): Eukaryota > Metazoa > Chordata > Actinopteri > Notacanthiformes > Halosauridae > Aldrovandia > Aldrovandia affinis. The sequence continues at coordinate 11,176,626 of JAINUG010000003.1, forward strand.
GCATCGGTGATCGCATCTTTTACTGGTTGTTTTGGCAGACTGAGTGGTGCAGAAATGCCCTTCGCTGAACAAACGCGAGGCTTTTCCCTTTCATCAGACTTTTAAAGAGCTTCCTCTCTCTCTTCCCCTCTCCCTGCCACATTCAAAGGCACGTTTCACAGCGGTGACACGGGCACGACCGGCGGTGCTTTGGGACGGCTTTGCTCCACAGCTTTGCTCCACTGTGTTTGAGGCTTGGAAACGTTTCTTCCAGAGACAGGATGTTGTGTACCGCTCACTAGTCTAAATTGAATGAGTGATTAAAACACATAAAATCCCTGGTTTCGCTTCTCTGTAACACAGCAAGCAAATGGTACATTATTTCCAGAAGACAGGAAACACGCTGTTAATAAGAAGTGGGGTTCTGGGTACACTTCTGTGCTGTCCCACGTGACCTTTTGTCTTGCACGAGAATGTTTAGCTCTGTATTGAAAAATATGACAGGTCTTATTTGTCGCAGTTTCACCTTCCCCCATGTTGTTACCTCCCTTACCCTCTCCTTTCTGTCCTGCCCCCCTCCTCTTTCTCACTCTTTTCCCCATCTCTCTTTATCGTGGTTTTTACTGACTTTTCCCCCTCTCTCCCTCTTTCCCTCACTCCTTGTATGTTCCAGTCTCCTTGTCCTCTCTAACTCTGTCCTGTCCCCCTCCTCTTTCTCACTCTTTTCCCCATCTCTTTATCGTGTTTTTTACTGACTTTTCCCCCTCTCTCCCTCTTTCCCTCACTCCTTGTATGTTCCGGTCTCCTTCTCCTCTCTAACTCTGTTCTTTCTTTGTCCGTCCCTCTCTCTCTCCTCCTTCTCTCTCTCTAACCCTCCTCTCTCTCTCTCTCTCCCTCTCTCTCTTTAACCTCTCTCTCTCTCTCTCTCTTTAATCCTCTCTCTATCTCTCTCTCTAACCCTCTTTCTCTCTCCTCCTCCTCTCTCTCTCTCCCTCTCTCTCTTTAACCCTCTCTCTATCTCTCTCTCTAACCCTCTTTCTCTCCCTCTCTCTCTCCTCTCTCTCTCTCTTCCCTCTCTCTCTCTCTCTCTCTCTCTCTCTGTAACCCTCTTTCTCTCTTTAACCCTCTCTCTCTTTAACCCTCTCTCTCTCTCTCTCTCTAACCCTCTTCCTCTCTCTCTCTCTTCTCCTCCTCTCTCTCTCTCCCTATCTCTCTTTCTCTCTCTCTCTCTCTCTCTCTCTCTCTCTCTCTCTCTAACCCTCTCTCTCTCTTTAACCCCCTCTCTCTCTCTCTCTCTCTCTCTCTCTCTCTCTCTCTCTCTCTCTCTCTCTCTCTCTCTCTCTCTCTCTCTCAGATGGAGCGTCTGCAGGCGGAGAACGCGGCGGAGTGGGGGCGGAGGGAGCGCTTGGAGACGGAGAAGCTGGGGCTGGAGCGTGACAACAAGAAGCTCCGCGCCCAAATCGAGGACCTGGAGGAGCAGCTGGCGCGCAAACGCAGGCAGGCCGCCAGCGCCCTGGACACCGACCTCAAGAGCATCCAGAGCGAGCTGTTCGAGAGGAACAAGGTGAGGGATCCCGTGCACCTGCATCTCACCTGAGACAGAGAGAGGGCGTGAGAAAGAGGTATTCAATCAATGAACACCTCCCATCCCATACCCTGTCTTTATTGTTATTATTTCTGCTATTGATTGTGCTGGGCTTTTTTATGCCCTGGAAATACAATACATTGTACTAATGTCAATAGTCCAGTCCAGTGTGTGTGTGGTGCTTTCTCCATTAGGCAGAGATCTCTGGTTCACCCGTAACAGACTAGACTAAATGCTGCTGTAAATTCTCTGTAAATGTTATACGGCCTGGAAGCATCCTGTTTCCATTTGCAGATCGTGTCAGCGCTCAGTAGTACCTAATCAAAGAACATAAATCCTTGTGCTGGTGTGAAAGAGAGAGGGGGAGGGGGAGGGGGGAAGGGGGAGGGTCGCATAGGGGAGGGGGAGAAGAAACTGGGCTGTTTGCTTTCTACCACCCTTTCTCTCTCTCTCTCTCTCTCTTTCTCTCTCTCTCTCTCTCTCTCTCTCTGTCTCTCTCTCTCTCTCTCTCTCTCTCTCTACCCCCCTCCCTCCCCTTGGAGGTCTGACTATCCATCTCTGCCCAAGTATAATCTACAGGTCCAGGAGTGGCTGTATAAAACACAATTAAGGGAATGTATTAGGGAATAAAGGCACTTAGTGGTGACCCTTTATGAGGCCCATTAGAAGTGGCATAGCTCGCGGCACGGACAATTAACAGGCCTGACCTGAAGCGTTGAGCCCGGGGCCCGCGTTCTGCGTCACCTGCCCACCCTCTTCCCTGCGAATCCCTCGTCCTCTCACCCACGCACACACCCCATCACCTGCTCTCCGAGCCTGAAGAGAATAGTCAGACTGAGGGAGGGAGCGTTGTGAGAGGTGGAGTTTTCTGAGGTGGTGGAAGGTAGGAGGAACCTATCAGATCTGCAGCCCTGTTGTCTGGAACATAGAGGACATAATGACATCACAAGGCACAAGAACCAATGGCAGTGGGAGGCTTTAGCCGTTAAGGCAGAATTATGCTTCTGTGAAGATACGCGTAAATGTCTCTGCGTAGCTACGCAGGGAAGGGGTTTAATGGGTAACCGAGGCTCACAGAACACCTCCAAAATTTCAACAACACGTCGCGCGTAGCTGTGGTCTGTACGTCAAACAACGCTGATTGTTTGAGCAGGGAAGAAGTGTCCAGTAGCATTGGGGTTGGGGCAAGACCCAAAACGGAGCTAAAACAAAGAACTAAAGCATAAAAAAGCGTAGTATTGCCACAACTGTCCTCAACGGATTTCCGTTTCTGGGTTTCCTCTTTGTTTTCTGTACATTCTTTAGTTTTAGTAAATGCGACACTGCCCCCTAGTGCACGCGTTAACGTTACTTGCAAGTATTTTGGCAAACACCCATGGGGACATCTGCGTGCGACACCTGTGCATGTTCGCAGATTCGCAGACACAGAAGCATAACAGCGGCTTTAGAAGGTAGTGGGAGGTTTGGGAGTTTATTTGAGGAGAGATTCAGGGTTAATAAAACGGGGTTAAGACTGACTGTGGTGTATCCGCTTATGGGTGCCAAACCGGAAGGAAACTAGCCATGTAAACAAAGGGAGCTGCTTAATTGTAGTTTGGCACCAACACTATCCCTGTCACTCTCTCAAGTATAATGAGATTGAGAGAGAGAACGTTGTGAGAGGTGCCAAAATGGTGTGTGTTAACTCTGTTATCTTAACCCTGGAGAGGATAGGGACGTGGCAGGTGCGTAGAGAGATGTTTGGAGTGGCGAGCGGCTTCGATGAATGGGAGGGGCTTATAGGGCAGTGCTTAGGCGGAGTGGGAGTGGCTTAAAAGGGGAGATTTACAAGAGCACAGGGCAGAGGGAGAGATTTAGAGACTGTTGTGAGTCGGTAGCCATTATTTACAAGAGGGGCGAGAGATCGATCCGGACCTGTCTGTCACCGACGACACGGACATATCAAGCCGTGTGTGGAGGCGGCGAGCAATTCAGTAATTAAAGGGCAAACCGGGTGGCGAGAACTCGTGGACGCATGGTTATTCAGTCCGAGGGAATGTGACACGCGATAAGAGACTTGAAATGATACGAGGTGGGTAAGGATGAAAATGAACAGCTGAATAGCAACTTTCCCCGGGTGGAAGTTTTCACAAGTATTCTACTGTAAAATCACTGCTGTCAAGAAGGCTGCTTTGCCTCTTAAGGGTGAATTATCCGCTCCCGACAAATACAGCGGGATGCTGTCTGCGCGAGCCAGATGATGATGATGATGAAGGAGAAGTGTGTGTGTGTGTGTGTGTGTGTTTATATGTGTGTTTTTGTGTGTGTTTGCGCGCGTGCGTCCGTCACACAGCGATGCAGGTAGCCCGGACTGCAGACAGTGAGGCCCAGGTTGATTAATGCTGCTCTCTGTCCGCTGTTGAGACAGATTTATCGATCCAGATATGGGGAGGGAAAGACGCAGAGCGATTAAGACACGGCGCAGACACTGGCACAAAACAAAGTGTGATTGATACCAAACGCATATCGATACGCACTGAGGACACACAGTGACTGTGGGACCGTATATAGATTGATGTCCTCTGTCCGAATGCAATTTGGGGAACCGGCAGAAGAATTGGGAATGGGGTTCTCTAGCAGAAGTGTGTGTGTGTGAGTAAGTGGACCAGTGTGTGTTTTTAAGCATACTCTTGTGTGTGTGTTTGCATGCATGCATGCATGCATGCATGCACACATTTTGTGTGTGTGTGTGTTGTTTAAGCATGCTTGTTTGTGTGTTCTTGCATGCGCACACATGTGGTGTGTTTGTGGTCGTGTTTGTGTGCTGGTGGTGGAAGGAGGAGTTCGACTCGTTTGAAATGACAAGGACCAGATAAAGAGATGCAGCGGTGTGCGCGGTGTGTGTTGCATGAAACGGAACGGAGACCTCCATCTCTTCACTGCAGCAGATGACGATGCGGTGGACTCATTAATCACTGTGATGAGGGGGGGCTGGACTGTCCCTCTATTGGGTGGGGGTGGGGGGGGGGGGGGGGGGGCAGGTCTCTCTGGGCCTCTGACATCTGTGTGGCAGAGCTGCCAGCTAGACAGTGGTGTCCTAGGATTGTGGGGGAAGGATGGCCACTTATTGAACAGGTAGGGCCTAACTTTGGGGAGAGAGCAAGCGCACACACACACACACACACACACACACTACATGTGTGCATGAACGCATATACACATACCGCATGCGTGCACGCAAGTATACCCATAAACATGTACACTTGAACACACATATTCAAACACACGCACTACATGTGTGCACGCATGTATACGCACACACACACTTACACTTAAACACACATATTCAAGCACATACCTGCAGTGCTGGACCAGGCATAGTCCATAGTCTGTCACCATACCTCATCCACACTCTGTATTGCGCCAGGTACAATACAATCAAGTCTAGCAGCCAGTATGTGGGAAGGAGGCTGATAAATCGGACCTGGTCCAGTGGTGATAGCAGGAGTGGTTTTCATGATTTAATGTGTGTTTAATTTAAAAGGGGAAGTTAAAAGACTCCTTGTCTAATTGCTTCCTTTCTCATGTTGATACGGAAAGCCCACGGTTCCCTGGGCCTCTGCCATTTTAACTTTCCTGTGCTTTGAAACGCTCGTCCTCTCTGTCTTCATCTGTGCGGATTTGTCTAGGGCGTAAAAAAACAAAAAACTGCTTCCCAAACAGTCCTTTGGAGCTGGCCGTTTGTCGTCCTCTCTTCCGCGTCCCTCTGTTTTCCCATTTCTCTTGACACATATGCAGGCTTTTTTGTTGTTGTTGACATTTTACTGTTTATTTTGTTGGGAGGGGATCAGAACATGTTTCTTGGTTGTGTCGAAGCTCATTTAGCTCGGAAGCGCGTTGCCAAAGGCAGCTTTACTGCGCTCCCTGGGGTGGCTTCAAGAGAGAGGGGGAGAAACAACAACAGTAACTCTCGACGCTGTTTATACTGGCAACTCTTACATCTGTCTGTCTCCCAACTTCCCGCCGAATGTTCCTCAGAGGAAATACAGCCGGCGACCGGTTGATAACGAGATTAAAGCTCCACTTTCCTTCACTGATGTCCGTGGCACAGACGGTGGGAATTATTCGTTATTAACTATACATAGAGAGGAATCCTAGCTATACAAGCCCAGTTCCCTAACCATTATATTAGAGGCATACAAACCTAGTTCCCTAACCATTATATTAGAGCACTGATCACACAGTCCAGTCCAGCCCATCCCGTATCTTCTCGTCTGCATTTCAGCTGAACTTGGTTTAGTAATCTCACATTCTGAAAACACCACACCGCCCACCCCGTATGCCATAAACTACCTGCAAATCAAGCGATATTCAGATAACTGTTTAGCAACGTTTGTGGAAAGGCTAGTCATTTATCAGATTTTGCCCTGATTTGAGTGAAGGCCTTTCAAGAAAAACAGTTTGAATGAATGAAAATGGGGTTTGGAAAATGTCACTGTGTATGGCTCTGTCTGTCTTTCATTCAGGGTGACGGACGGAATCTAAATCCTGTTTTCGTATTATTTGTCGCTTACTGTAGGTGCCGACACAAAGGAATATTTAAATGTTTGGAATTTTTCTATAGCTCTAATGAAATCCGTGACCTTAATCTGCGATCTCAGTCGCTTTCAGTATTTCTGCCTGGTTCCTGTCACCCACACAACTGATTTCCGAGCCAGTAATAATTACATTACAACGTTGGTCTTTCACCCATGGTCTGTAGGTGTTTGAATTACCATATAAACCGATAGAGAGTCTTTCTGTGCCTCACGTATTGGGTCATATTATTATGTTGCAGCTGAATTTTTTGCCTTAAGTTTTTTTCTTTTTCTTTTTCTTAATTTATGTTGAATCTGGAGGCTGGCGGTACAGTATTCTCAGAAGTACGTGAGTGGCCTCCGTTAGCTGACGCAGAAGGGGGTTGTTTTTCTAGCGCTTAAAGGAGTGCGGGTCTGAAACGCGTCTCAATCACCTCGCATGACAGAGCTGAGGGGGCCGTCCTTTCACTCCTGAGCGAGTTGAAGGCGTCGGCGAGTTTGGGGCGAACCTCTCCAGACGGGACCGGTGCCAGAGGCTAGGGGGATGCCAGACGAGCCCCCCAGACGTCCCCTGCTCCTGACACAGATGGCGGGAACGCGGGAGAGGGGCGAGCTGCCAGGGGCCCGGTGATCCTGTTAGGTGTGAGTTTGTCAGGCCAAGCAACGTGAAAAGCCGCTCTCTCCCCGCCCAGCTGGTGGCCCATCAGCCAATCAGGGAAGGATTCCTCTCGAGGAGGGGCGGGTTATTCGGATGAAAAAGGGAAGAGGGAAAAACAATGCTCTTCCCTATAAAAAAACTTTGATGCGTCTCATTTTTAGATAATCGAGAACATTTAGGATATTTTTGTTGAGATGCTTTTCTCATTGGCGAGGGAAAACACTTCCTTGCCTCCCATTTGTTCACTAATACCTTTTCATATTTCTTTTTTTTTTATTTTTATAAGAACTATAAGTCCGTTTGGGTGGAGAAAACAAATCTGTGTCTTATGTGCAATTTTTCCTTTTTTATAATTGGAGCACTTACTGATAATCCTATGCATATTTATTGATAGATAATCCTTGTAATGAGGAATGTTATTCTTATCGGAAAATAATTACGTGCAGGGCGTAATTGTAGTTTTGTTTCCAGCGCCAGATAAAGACGGGTCCCCTGTTGGGCCTGCGTGCGTTCGCCCTCTGCCCCCTCGGTATAGGCCAGGCAGTGTACTAGGGCAGCAGTCCCCAACCTTTTTTGCACCACGGACCAATTTCATGCAAGACAATTTTTCCATGTACTGGGGGGGAATCACGCGCATAACAAAACACAATAAAGTGCATATTATATCATTTAATTATTCATTTAATTATTACATTTATAATGTAAATGTGACTCAACTCAACTCAACTTCTTTTAAATGCAGCTTTCATTTTTTTTGCCAGTCTTGGAGTCTTCTGCTGTAACTTATCATCATTGGGTCTTTCCCCCTTTTCAAAGAAGCTCTCCAGCAATGTTCGTTTTTACTCATTTTTGCTAGGGTTAGCTTGTGGGCTTAATTTATTGGTGCATGGAAAAAAAGTGCGACTGAGACAAGTGCGGAAAAGAGGCATAGATGGAAGTGGTCATTTTTCAAAATAAAACACCCTGCAGACTGCGATAGTCAATAAAATGAAAAACATTAAAACGTTTTTATTCTTTCTGTGCGGCCCGGTACCAAATGATCCACGGCCCGGTACTGGTCCGCGGCCCGGTAATTGGGGACCCCTGTACTAGGGGATAGAAGGGCGGGGGTCTGAGATTAAACGGCAGGAGAGGAGGGCCCGACATTAAGCGTTTGTAAAGAAAACGGCCTCCCTCATCAGCGTCTCTCTTTATTGTTTTCATAAGCAGGATGAATTACCTGCGGAGAGTGCGGCTCTAGTCAGCGTGAGGTGCGGATCTGGGTTTGGGGGGAAATAAAATATGCAAATAAAACCGTTTTCTGCAAGCAATTATAGGTTAATGGCCTCGATACGGAAAGTGATTTTATTT